>CAIGRO010087514.1:0-21316 GCA_903798355.1 Fraxinus baroniana | reverse complement strand
TTTCCAAAAAAGTCTCTAAACACAAGATATTTTCTATTTTAGAGGTTCAATGCTTAAAAATAAGGTTCAAGAGACTTTTTTTTTTTTAAAAAAAAATAACATTTTAAAGTACAGGGTTTGCTCTTCAATTTAGAGAGTCAAACTCATTCTCTATTCTTACTTCATAATGATTGCATATAATAAACTATATATTTCAATACTTTACTTCTTAAATTATATAAATAATATTTAAATTGATTGGTCTTTTGAAGAAGCAAAATAAAGAACCAAAATAGAAAGTATTATTGAAATATACAAAAAAAATTATTCTGTAATTTTAAATATACTCTTTATTGTACATAAATGTTCTTTATAAATAAAAAAGTCTCTTGGAGATACTATAAATTTTATAATAAGAGTGCGTTTGATTGTTAATATTTTTCATAAAAAATGTGTTTTTTCACTTAATTTTCTACTTTTGTGCTATTTGAATGGCAATTTATTTCAATGAAAAATATTTTTTTACTTTTAGTCATGTGACTATATTTCCCTCGAAAACAAGAAAAACATTTTTTTTAGGAAGGTGGTTTTTATTTTCCATGTAATTCACTCTTGCTATCTTTCTCTCTCTCATCTATTCTCTCTCTTTAATTTACCCACCAATAAAAAAATGAACAAGTATAATATTTTTTAGATTGAAAAGTAAATTAATCAAACGCATTTAATTAATAATTGCAATTGAATTACTTCAATTTTTTTTTTCTTTCCATACAAATTCTATACTCACAATCAAATACAAAAAGACATCCCTATTCTTATCATATTCACCCTCTTTATCACATTTTAAACCACATCTCATCTAAAATACAGTTCAATAGGTCTAAAATGTCGCTCCAAAAAAAAGATAATTTTTTCTATTATAAATTTTTACATGTTAGTAACACAAACTAAGAGCAAAAGATTTTTTTTTTTCTTATTGACGAGGTCGATTTAAATTAGGCAACCAGAGCTTCAGTTAGTTTCATTAGCTGTTCATCCTTAATCCTTATAAAAGAGCGAGTTTTCCGTCTGGACACGTGTCGCAATTATCTATCGTCAGTTATTACGATGTCGTTTCAGATTTTTCCATTTCTTTTTATTTGCCCATTTTTCATTTCATTCTCCAAACCCTCGTTCTCAAAATCCGGCAATGAAACCGTCAAATGGAAGCAAGACCCCGAAATCTTTGAGCTTCCTTTTTGCTTCTCAACCGTCGAGAAATCGCATGAAAAATAGTAGTGCCAGAAGTAGAAGAACAATAAGGCATTTGAGATCTCAGCCACTGGAGATGATATTCGAAATTTCAGACATTTGAGCTTTTAGTATATTTTTACAAATTGATTTGTGAGTTACAGATTTAATCTTGTGATTTGTGAATTGCTATGAATGAATAATGAAATTAATGGGAATATAAAGGAGTTGTGATTTGTGAATTGCTATGAATGAATAATGAATAATCTTGTGATTTAATTAAGGAGTTGTTGGGAATTCTGTGAATTTGAATGAGAATTGATTGTATAGAAACTGTGGGTTTTGGTTGTTTTGACTCAAAAAGTAATAATAATAATAATAATAATAATAATAATAAAATGGTTGTGTCTCCATGCACGCAGACATTTTTTTTAAACATTGAGATACATAATATATATTCTTTTATTAGCCTAAAATTGTCTCGAAAGGTTTTGGAGAGAAATGAAATAAGATGAATAAATTTGAGAGAGTTTCTCTTTCTTTTTTTAATTAGATTATGATATAATCGATAACTATATTGTAATAAGATGTATGTAAAATTCTTTTTCTATATTTCATTACTACAATATAAAAGGAGCAAAACATTTTGTACCACATGTGGCAATTTCCGGAATTATTTCTTTGTAATTTTGTCAAATACTAAATTTCATTTTATTTTATTTTTTGCCGCGAAGGGTGTTGCCCCCGAACCCCACGAGGGGGCGCTGCCCCCGCGACCTGACCGGTCAGGTCGATCACTGTCAGGGCGTTGCCCCGAACGCATGATATAAATGTTGGCTACAATGAGTTACGGTTCAACTTAGAATGACGACTACCATGCAGTTAATATAGTAATATATAAGGCGCATTGATTGGCTTTGAAATTGAGCAAACAATCGAATTTTATTGGTTTGAACTTTCATGATTTCCAAATAAGGGTTATGCTACAAGTTTTATTGGTTTGAACTTTTAGTAATCGAATTTCATTTTTCGTTGTAGCTTTCAAGTTTTCTATTGAAAAAGTTTTGTTAAATAAGATTTAATTACCGATGTCTCCAAAAATCAATCAATGCTATTACGTAACCAACTATACTGTGGCACGTGCATCTCACTAGTAGTTATAAAAAAGACAGTATTTTTTATTTTTTTTTGTAACAAAACATATAATACAAACAATTTCTATTATTATAATTATTATTACATAATATCCTAACGAATTACTCAAGTAGTCGTGTGCAAGAAAACAGTTTGGAACAAGAATAAATATAGATCGTCATGAAAAATTTGTGACATAGTTGTTTTAATTTGGGCTGTGTAGTGATGACTGAATGAGTTAGTTGAATTGTATTTCACTTTCAATTGCGACGCCAATTTGTGATGATATGATTAATGAAAATCATATTTTTCTCCAAAATATGCAATTTACTTATTTTTAACTTTTATCAATAAGAAAAATTAGCATAGCCAAACATGCTCTAGTCTATACACATAATTTGAATGTGGGAGTGCATTTTAGAGGCCATGAACAATCATGATTGGCTGTAGTTTTTGTCAACACCAGCTCAATGGATCATGTTGGGCTTGTAATCGAGTGATAGTGGGCCCCAATCCATTGCACGTGCACCATGCACACGCACTACATTATGGAAAAACAAAAAATTATTCCTCCTTTCCGTGTCCCCTCTTTGCCTTTCTTGGTCTGTACGGCTCTCATTCGCTTTCCGAACTTTATTTATTTCAAATACCTACCTAGTTTGTAATGAGGTAAAGTTCGGCTGACTAGTTTGGTCGACTTCTAAGTAATTATGAATTTTGAATAAAAGATAATCGAGCATATTCTGCGATTCGATACAATCAACTCTTTATATTCAAGATGAAGCTGATAATCCCATAATTTGTTAGCAAAGTTCAAATTTTGAACATTTGTACTCGAGGCATGCAAAAACATTATTAAATCGAGTACTGAAAAATAATAAGATTTGTTCATCTTATCAAATTGTATCTGGTTTAATAAACGTAATACTCAATTTCGTACCAAAGGAGTTACACAAATAACACCAAATTTAACGGAATTAAGACTAAAACGATTGATAATGTTGTCTCATTGTCATGATTAAATGGTTTAATGTTGGGAATATAGAATTGATTAAAAGCATAATATTAGAGGCAAAGATGATGACAATAAAGCCAAAAAACTTGCAAAGTTGACAGTTGCAATTTTTTGGTCGGTTTTTGACGAGGAACATCAACATCAAACCATATAAAGCAAATAAAACAATCAAAGGCATTAAACTTTTGCTTTCAAAAGTTGTAGAATTACTACCAAAATTGTTCTCTTATTGGCGGTGCTTTAGGGAACTACTACTTCTAATTTAAACTAAGTGCTTATGAAATATGGCCTTGTTCGATAGGTGCATTGTACCGTAATCGTGTAAGACAAATTTTTCACGAATCTAGCCACTCATCTTCATACATGGCATGACAAGTTTGCTAACAGTTGAAACTTTGACTTATATTACAGTAAAACGCACTAATGATGTCATCATATATAAATATAGTTGCAGCATCGTGCTCTTAAAAGTGTTGTGTGCGCGCCGTAGCTTTATGCTTGTCGGCCTATGAGAGAGGAATGACTGCTTCTTGGGCTGCATGTGGGATTCGTGTCAAATTAAAGAGTGAACTAATATTTGTACAAGTACCCAATTTAGTTCTCGCTCTAATATGTTTTATTCATATCTAAGTGGTGCGAGATTCTTCTTAATATGACATCTTAAGACGGTGAATTATTTGAGAACACAAATCTTAAAATATGACTGCTTATTTGAGTTGGAGTTGCTCGTTCGAACCGTTTGATCTTTGATAAATATCGAGTTTTAAAACACCATCTTAAAAATATTTACTTTATTAAGCGGAGTGTTACAAATCTTTATATGTTAACCTTTGTTTTTTGGATTAAACTTCTTGTACATAAAGTTTCACCTAATTGACACATGGTGATCTCCTATTGGGGGGCGCTTGTGTCCACCACGAAGAGAGCTCCCTTTGATTGGCCAAAAAAATTTCCCTGTCAACGATGCGCCGAATTGTATTATGTACATGACTGTAAAAAACAAGGACCATTCTATATCCACCTAAAGTTTCACCTAAATTTTCACCTAATTGACATATGGCGACGATGCGCCGAATTGTATTCTGTCCATGAGTGTAAAAAACAAAGACCATTCTATATCCACCTAACTTTTTACCTAAAGTTTCACCTAATTGACACATGGCGGTCGCCATGTGTCAATTAGGTGAAAATTTAGGTGAAACTTTAGGTGGATATAGAATGGTCCTTGTTTTTTACACTCATGGACAGAATACAACCCGACGCATCGTTGACTGGGAAAAAGTTTTGGCCAATCAAAGGGAGCTCTCTTCGTGGTAAAAGGGTGGGTGAACCTTCCAAATAAGTTCTTCACGATTTAAAATTAAATTCTTAGTAGATTTTGATCGGAGTTAATGAAATGTGTGGTCAAAAAGTTATGGAATTCATGAAATATATGATTAAATTTAATTATTGACTATGATTTAGATTAAAATTTGAATTTTAATCGATATCAAACATGGGCTAAATAAATATGAAATTTAGGGTCCATTTTTTTTAGAAAAACTTTCGGAAGAAATTATCTTAGGCCAATTTCTTCTGATCAAACACACAAAGCACTTGTAGAAAATTATCGAATCAAATTCAAAAACAACTTTTTAATATCAAAATTAATTTTCGACTTTTCAAAAATATTGTTAGATGGGACCCTTAAAAAGATGTAAGTGAAATAAAATAAGCTTGAACTCATTTGTCACGTGATTGAAGCATCGTTCTAATGAGATTATATTGCTTAGGAATGTCAATTAAAGGGATTACGCTAATTTAATTTCTATATCAAGCATTTAATTCGTAAATAAAAAGTAATTAGTTTACAAAAATATACTGTTCAAAAGGAACTCTTTAACTTTACGGGTTGTATTTGGGTTTGTTCCCAATGGTCACCAGTTCGAGTCCCTTCAGGCCACTGGAGTGAGTACCCGACCGTAAACTTTAGGGCCCCGTGGAATTAGTCGAGGTGCGCACAAGCTGGCCATCCACGTTTATTTTTAAAAAAAAAAACTTTACGGGTTGTATTTTTGAAGAAATTACAACTATGATGAGTCTGACTAGTAAAGATGTAAACAATTAAGGACATGTTATATATAACTTAAAATTCAATTAAAATTAAAAATATAGTCGTTATTGGGTCAAATTTAGAACACGTTTGTAATGTTTCTACTTATAAAATAACTTACTGAAAAAATCATTTTAGGGCTCGTTTAATAGGGCTTCTATTTTTGTTTCTTCTAGAAAATCTTTCTAACTTTAAGTAGGCTTTAAGCTTTTAAAAGTCCTATCAAATGTGCCGTTCATCATAAGAAACTCGAACATGGTCGGAACAAGATTTATTATGTGTAATTAATTTCTTAAATTCGGATATAATTTTCTTAAACTGATCAGGTAGGAGTGCACCACTGTATATAAAATACACACACTCTACAAAGGATGATTAAACATTAAAACTGAAAACTCCAAGAATATTTTCAACACAAAATGACTGCAGAATTCGTGCCTGTGTACTTGGCACTTTTCTTTGGATTATCTTTATGGATCTTCATTTTTAAACAAAAGTCTACAGATTTGCAGTTGCCTAAGGGGAACATGGGGTGGCCATTAGTAGGAGAAACACTCGCTTTTCTTAAGCCTCATAAATCGAACTCCATTAGCAACTTTTTACAAGAACATTGCTCCAGGTATGACTCGTTTGAGCTTTAGACGAATTGAATTGTTCATTTGAGTACGAGTTTGATTATTATCGTATTTATGCAGATATGGGAAAGTTTTTAAATCCCATCTTTTTGGTACTCCTACAATAGTTTCATGTGATCTTGAACTGAATATATTCATTCTTCAAAATGAAGAGAGGCTATTTCAGAGCAGTTATCCTAAACCAGTACATGATATTCTTGGAAAATTATCAATGATGCTTATATCAGGAGAACTACACAAAAAGTTAAGAAGCGTTGCAATTACTTTTATTAATGTTTCCAAGTCGAGCCATGAGTTTCTTCATTATGTGGAGAAGTTGTCGGTCTCGTTGATCGAATCCTGGAAAGAAGAAAAGCGGATTCTCTTCTTTAAAGAGGCCAAAGAGGTAAAAATACCTTCTTCTTCTTCTTTTTTCTTCTTTTCAAGAACAAAGAGTGAATATTAATCTGATTAAATTAATGCAGTTTACGTTTTATCTGATGCTGAAAAATCTGCTTAATATGGAGCCTGAAGATCCTCTTGCTGTGAGAATTTTTGAGGATTTTCTTACCTTTATGAAAGGTTTTGTTTCTCTTCCTCTATATATTCCAGGGACCGCTTATGCCAAGGCTGTCAAGGTAATTATAATTATAATCTACTTTTTTTCTTTTCAATTATAAGTTGATCTGTAGCTGAAATATTTATTTTGCTTTTTCTTTCAGGCTAGAACAAGAATTTCATCAACTTTAATGGAAGTGATAAAAGAGAGGAAAAAAATTGGAGCAGGGCAAGCTAATGGAGACTTTTTAGATGGAATCTTGATGAAAGAATGTTTAAATGATGAGGAAAGAGTGAGTGTTTTGCTGGACCTTCTTCTAGCTGGTTATGAGACCACTTCCGGACTTATGGCCCTCGTCGTGTACTTTCTCGCACAAGCTCCATTCGCCGTTCAACAACTCAAGGTATGTTTATATGCACGCATGCAAGCACTATATGGGGTCCATTTGTAAAGAACGTCTCTTTTGGTTTTGGATCGTCAAATCATCAAGTCGACTTCTCACCAATTCGCATCCAAAGAGCCAATCACAAAGTGGATTCGCTTGCCCTTTCACCCATCAATTCTTTCAATGCTGGACTACATTGGATTGGATTGGATTGGACAGATGTAATTGAAAAATTAAGTTAAATTTTTGTTCATTTATTGTTGACTATTACTTATCGAGAACGTATCTTTGTGGTTTTTTAGGAAGAACACCAAACCATAAGAAAGAGAAAGAAGGATGGAGAGGCATTAAATTGGGAAGACTACAAGGAAATGGAGTTCACTTCTTATGTAAGTTATACCAATATTCTTAATTTCATCAAACAACATTATAGTGTACGTGTGTTTTTTCTAATAGGTATAATCTAATGAGTATTTATTTGGGATTAATAGGTAATTAATGAAGCTTTGCGTTGTGGAAATCTAGTCAAATTTGTGCATAGGAAAGCAGTCAAAGATGTCGAATTTAAAGGTTCTTCACTACACTAAATTATAATTTGAAAAATGCTTTTCATTTTTGCTTATATTTTTCTTACATTTTTGCTTATTATTAATTTGCAGGTTATCTGATTCCGGCGGGGTGGCAAGTTCTCCCCATCTTCTCTGCAACACATCTTGACCCAACTCTTCATCGCAATCCTTTCGAGTTCAATCCTCAGAGATGGACAGTACGTAATTACATATATATTTACCTCCTGTTTGACCCACATTATTTTTTTCATTCTCATTTTTCTACTCATTTTCAACAACACATTCTTGACTAAAGTAATATTTTCCATCACATCAATAACTTTTCCTTCTTTTTCAACCACATATTCCTCATCACATCACTTCAAAAAAATGCATTCTCTCATTTTAATATGCACCAAACACAATCTAATTTACACCACTACCTTGATTATAAAGTTAGTGAATGTTTGGCAAAGTTTAAAATTATGATTTAAGCAGTTCAAACACACTTTTTATTTATGCATTTTGTAAAACTTATTATTGGAATTTGTCAAGTCTTAAACCAAGAAAAAGTGACTTTCGTGTCAATTTCGACCAAATATTCGTATTTGATCCGATAGTCAAATTATGAAAATGAATGGACTTACTTGTTCTACTAGTTGAGCAGATTGTCATGATATATTTGAAATCTCCAAACCAATTTTGGATGAATGCGAAATTACAGTCTAAAGTTTGAAGAAAGAGAGGAAACTGTTTGGAAATATGTCTAATTTCATCGCTCGCATAGCGCTCTAGTGGATAGGCCGTAGCTCGAGTGACAGGCGAGCAATATAGTCTCTGTTTCTAATGCAAGGGCGACAGACTAACGACAGCAAAAGTTGCGACCCTTGGAAAATGTTGCTGAGCTTGTAGCACGACACTTCGTTCACAACATTTCCTCCTCTAAAAATTAAATTGTTGGGACGTTCATTTGTTCATCCCAATGATATGCAATGCAATTATAACATAACATTAAATTCATCTTTTTCTAGCCAAATTTTGCATAAAAAGCTGTTTTTCCATTTTCATAAGGAGTACAAAAATCAATTTTCGATTCGTTGTTCTTGTGTTTTAAAGTGCAACTAATACAAGAATATTATCGTTATATCTTGGGAGTCGATTGTCATAATCCGTGTCCAAAGAGTTCAACTTTTGCCTCGACTTTGTATACATTTGATTTTGGTGTTACTTTGACATTTTTTTTTTTCATTTTATGTTTTTCATTTATATTCTTATCGTTACTCGGTTCAATTTTAAAGTAAGATTGATAAGTTGTTTGGTCATCACTCAGATCAATCATATTGTTCAACACTTGTAACTACTATTTATATATTATTACACATTATGTGTAATCCACGACTTATAATCGCTTTTTTGTCTCTAATATGTTTCCATTCATGTAAGGATCCCGCAACAAGTAGAAAAGTGACGCCATTTGGTGGCGGATTGCGGCATTGTCCGGGGACGGAACTAGGTAAACTAGAGACGGCATTCTTTCTACACCATTTTGTGCATAATTTTAGGTACGTACCGTCAATTCTATTCAACTTAGTCATTATTTGGAAAATTTATAAATGCTTTTATAAGTAAAAAAAAAATGATAGTAGATCCCACAAAATGAGTGGATAACGAGTAATAATTACGAATATTTAATTGAAATTATTATTTAATTTTGACTAAATTTATAAATTGTTATCTGAAGGCGTAATCTTGTCAAAATTTATATTTTCGTTTACAATAACAACTGATACAAAATATGTCTGAAGGTGGAAAGCGAAAGAAGAAGATTATCCAATGTCGTGCCCTTACATGGAATTCAAAGGGGGTTTGGAACTGGAGTTGGAGCTAGTTGAGAAGAAATAAAGGCTGATGCCATTTAAAAATTTTGTATATAAATTAATGTAGAAATAAGTAAAAAATTTTGGAATAGCTTATTCTATGTACCTTAATTATTATGGGTGCCTAATGAATGAAATTTTCAATTATAATTCATGTACTGTGGTCAACACTATGATAGTTTACTTTCTTATTTTTATTTGCTAATTGTTTACTTTTTTTTTATTATCTGCTTAATTATTTTAACATGCGCGCCACAAAATAGTCCCATGAATTCATTAAAAATGGAAGTTGAATGATATGGATGTGGCAAAGCCGCACAAGAATAGTATATATATATATATTTAGAAAAATACTTCTCTTTTATTTTAATTAAGGTTATCATTAGAAGTGTCAATTTGTCTCGTTGGCTCGAGCGGCTTGTGACTCGGCATGAAAAAAGCTCGAGTCAACCCGACTTGTGGCTTGATTCAACCGAGCAGAGGCTCAGGCCGATGTCTCATAATGAGCCTCAACTTGCCTGACGGGCCACATATTTTTCGCCCATGACGAAATGATCCTTAAAAAATAAATTAAACACAAACAGCAAGTTGCTACCTTTGCAAGGAGCTACAAATTGCCTTACACTTGCCTGCCAAGTTTTTTTAAAAAAAATATCGTGAGCTGACTCGGTTCGATAAGACCAGTCGTGCTCGAGTCGAACCTAGATTTTTTGGCCGAGCAAAAGCTCGGCTCGACTCGACTTGGGCAAAGAAAAAAAAAACTCGGAACCATTTTTACTAGAGCCGAGTTCGAATATTGAGTTTCGGCTCAACTCGTTAACATCCCTAGTTATCATGATCAAAACAGATCATCCATGAATCGACTATTGACTTGAATCAATTTGCATCAATGTCCATTTCAATATTGAAGCTACACTTATTTGATACGCCTCCACCTCATGTGAAGTTCTAGCCCCCTTCGCGTAGAGGCCATGTGGAGACCAAGTATAAATGGACAAATTGACCATCAGAACGCTTAGTGCGATAGGATGAAACTTAACGGCAAGTCTTGGGGCTTAAGCTGAAGCCAATGACGAGGTCTCGATCCAAGGAAAGGTTGAATCGAGCAGGTCCAAGTGGGTTGACGAAATATTAATGATCGGAAGCACAAAGTTTAAAGAGTTCAAATACACATAGATCGAAGCAAGTTGCCAAGCAACTCACAAGCTAACAAACATGTGGCTGTGTTAGCCATCTAGTCAAGGTGTAACACATCATATTGTTCCGATTAAGAAAGATGAATGACCATATGGGACAAGGCATGAAGAAGCAATCTCTTGTCATTGATAATTGCTATTGTATGCAAGTATATAGGAGGTAGAAACAACCTACCACAGAAAAATATTCTTGTTTACTGATTTAATATTCATTTTTTAAATATGAGATACATTAAAATAGAATATAGAAAAAAATAATAGTCGAGGCAGGTTTGGGGTTGGGATAGTGACCGTGTGCCACCATGATTCCTCAAGAAAACGGGACCATTNAGGAGGTAGAAACAACCTACCACAGAAAAATATTCTTGTTTACTGATTTAATATTCATTTTTTAAATATGAGATACATTAAAATAGAATATAGAAAAAAATAATAGTCGAGGCAGGTTTGGGGTTGGGATAGTGACCGTGTGCCACCATGATTCCTCAAGAAAACGGGACCATTTGGGATGGGGGCGAGTAATTTTCTCACCCCTAAATTTAGATTTTGTCCGATTTCAATCTTTTTTAAATATATATTTTTTTACTCATTTTTGTTATCACACGTTTTTTAATAAAATAATATTACATACAATTAAAAAAAAAATCTTTCAATTTTAATTACGGCCTGTTTGAGCCATATTTTTCTAGAATGAAAATGAAAAATATAGCCGTTATTTGGCCCCATACAAGAGATAGAAATTCAAAATTGATGATTTGATGTGATGGATAACGGCCATATTTTTCATTTTTAGAGATGAAAAAGGTGGCTCAAACGGGCATATTCTTTGTCAATCTACTCTTTCAAAATGCATTATATATCAAAAATTGGGCTCAGCCTTTAGATTTCAACAGTTTTTTGAGAATCAATTGTGGAATTTTCACGCAGCGTCCAACGTAGCGTCCCATTCCTTCTCTTCTCTTCTCCTCTCAGCTAAAAGCACACAGCATATACATACACCTATACATACAGCTTTTCCTCTTCTTCATTTTTATCTTCACGAGCTTAATCGATCGCAGAAAATGTCGTATGACTATCTCTTCAAGTACATAATCATCGGAGACACTGGTAATTCTCCTTTCAGTTCTTTCTTTCGTTTTTAATATAAAAAAAAAAACCCCTAGGTATTTATCGATACAGAGTAGTTAGACAGGTATATGATGCTTGATTTTTGGTGTAGGTGTGGGGAAATCTTGTCTTCTGTTACAGTTCACGGATAAGAGGTTCCAGCCAGTGCATGATCTCACAATCGGGGTGGAATTCGGGGCTCGTATGGTCACCATCGACGGCAGGCCCCTTAAGCTTCAGATTTGGGACACTGTAACTTACTAAGTGTCTCTTGTTTTTATCGTTTAATTTTTCTTTCTTGTTATCCTTAGTCGTTCGTTATTATTTATAGTTGGTTACATTTATATGTCCCTTTATCTGGGTTGTTTTACATTTTTTCTTTCAACTTTGGAATTTTTGGCATTTAATTATGACCCGTGCAAAATTTAATTATATGCTTCTCCTGGCTCGATTGACCTCCAAGTGGAAGCACCCTAGTTTTTTTGGATGTTGAAATAGATTATTCCGTTTCTGTACTTTATGCTCAAAGAATATCCTTTTGCCTGGATGTTAAGAATTAGCTTGATTCAATTTGTATGTTTGGAGATGAGTTGTTTCAGTAACTGAGACTACAGTCCATCCCCAGACTCTCGTAGGTTTTCAGATGTTATGCTGTATGCCATGACAACCGCAACAAAATCCCTTTGAATTTGCCTTGCTTTTTTCCCAGGGAAGGGGGAAGGGTTACAGAAGTAAAGGATAGGTTGATATTGACAATCATTTGGTTGATGTTAACTCCACATTAATTCATTGTCCAAAAAGAATTAGTAACCTTCAATGAAATTGTCATGATATGTTTATGCCGTGCATCACAGAGTTGGGGAATGATTCTCTCCACGGTCATGCTAATGTTGATCTGCTTTCCTTTTTGCTGAAACCTGCATCTTCCCTGAAGTTAAGCACCTAATGTACATTTTTATTCTACAACTGATTTTTGATGAGAATTTGGACATTTGTTGGTGCACGGAGCATGTTATTGAAGGTCTCTAGTATTATGTTTCATTAGCATTTTTTGTTGATTAGGAGGAGATATGTTTGTTCTGCTTTCTTATTACCATTGATTAGGAGTAGTAGTAATAACGACTGTAAATGAGTGGAATAGTTTATCTTGGATTATGGAAAGAAATTAACTTTTCGAGTAATACTTTGCAAATGCCTTAATGAATGCATCACTGAGAAGTAAACTGAAGCAGTTGGTTTCTGCTATGATGGATGAGATTGAATCTTTGTAGAAGTGGAAGACACTGATATTGAGCGGTTTAATTCTTGGAGTCAAATATAAACGCATCATCTTGAAGATTGATCTAAGTCTGATGTTGTACAGCTGTGTTCGAGGGAATCAGTTTTGATGCTTGGTTCTCTGGTTATGAACTAGCTCTTCAGTTCTCGACTTTCTTGTTGGCCTCATTTAATTCAATTGATGATTAAACTTTAGTGTAGATGAAATTGATTTTTTTCAGACTGCATATACAATTGGATGTTGAGGCTTTATTCTCCTACTTTTAACAAGCTTAAGATTCCATCTAGATGCACGTTTATCTTGTATTCAGGTTTCAACATACCCATTTTCTATATTTATATCTGCACTTTTTTTTTTAATATGGGAATGATCTGTCAAGTCCTTTTACTGCCTGCAAAATATCTGTGCATTTATTATTTTTAATTTTCTTTCTTCTGAACTTTTTGGAAACTTCACGCTTTCTCTACTAAAAATGAACTTCTAGTTGGGGAAGGCATTAGGGACACATTTAAAAAATATTGACTGTAAATAAGATGCTGATTTCTTGTGTTCTGCAAACGTCGCTTTTTATCCTATGTATTCAAAATTTAACTTATTTTGCTCATTCAATTGTAGCTTTCAGTTGTCTGAATTTTGTCTAGTTTATTATACACTCTCTTCACAACACAAGTCAATCAAGTTCTCTTCTCTTTCAGGCTGGCCAAGAATCTTTCAGATCCATCACTAGATCATATTACAGAGGAGCAGCTGGTGCACTTCTTGTTTATGACATAACCAGGTAGGTTAATGTATGCTCTGTTCTTTCCCGTTTTCATGCTTAGAATGAACTCCTGAATGATGTTCAGTAGTATGATCTTTTGTAGTACTCTGGCTGCTTTCATTTTTCTGACAAATAAGATTCCATACACCTTTAGGAAACATTACACACAACTCATACCTATAATGCAAAAATAAGACGATTTTACATCAGAATTTGCCTACATGGACTAAAGCTTTTGGAGCTATGGCTGACTGTGATGCACTGATCTTATGTTCAGTCTTGGTGTTCACTCCAGCGTGATTGAAAGGATTTGGTCAGTGGTTACATAGTTAATAATATTGGTTGAGCAATCATATTTATTTAATAAATTCATTTTCTTTTTAACAGAGAGAGATCATATGGACATCATGCACTTGTTTGGTTTTTTGTAAGTCCAATGGACAGCGTCTTGTCATACAATGTGCGATTTTTTTTTGCTAGTCAGGTGTGCTCTGGATTGAATTTCAGTAGAACAGAAATAGGAATATTTCATGACATTTGCTCATCTTCTTATGTCAAAACTCTGATTTCCCTGTGTTTAAATAGTCTCCTGGCCAGACAATTCTTTTGTCTTTCATCTTAGGCCCAAGTTTTTATACGATGCGAATTCTCTTTTTCTTTACGCTGGGAAGATGCTATATTGTCTAGGAGAGAGACATTTAATCATCTGACAAGCTGGCTGGAAGATGCTCAGCAGCATGCAAACCCAAACATGACGATCATGCTTGTAGGAAACAAAAGTGATCTTGCTCACCGAAGAGCTGTAAGCAAAGAGGAGGGAGAACAGTTTGCCAAAGAAAATGGACTGCTATTCTTGGAAGCATCTGCTAGAACAGCCCAAAATGTCGAGGAGGTGCCATATTTGAACCAAAATTTAATGAAACCTTTCTTTCTTCATGTAACTTCTGCATTATAGAAGCCTTTCTATCCTACATGAATCTCTATTTCATCTTATATGTATTTTTCATGTACTCTTTTGCAGGCATTTACAAATACTGCGGCAAAGATACTTCAGAAGATCCAGGAAGGCGTATTTGATGTATCCAACGAGGTAAAGTTAATGTCGTTCTTAGAAAATATACTGGACAACCTTCTGTTACTACACTGAAAAATGAATATTTCCGTCCTTGTTTGTAATGGCTTTTCACATTACTTGACCTACAGAGCATCTTCTCTTTATTCAACTATCAAGTAGGTAAACATTGGTGGTTTGGTAATTAATCTGATTAACTCAGCCACGTAAAAGAATGGCATGGCTTCAACATAAGCTCGTAAGCCAATATAAGATCATGAGATAAGCTATGATGAATTAGCATTTCCTGTGGATGTAAAACCTTTCTGGTATCTTCATTGTATGTGCAGCTGCATTGGGGTTGTGGGGATTAATGATTATCGATGTCTTCCTTTGAAATTGAAGATTCTTCTGTTATTTTGTTATGGAAGAACTCTTCCCATTTATGCTGTACTTTTTGTTGGGATTGCAGTCATCTGGCATTAAGGTTGGCTATGGACGGCACCAAGGTCAACCCGGGGCAAGAGATGGAGCAGTTGCACAGAGAGGCGGATGTTGCAGCTAAAATGTAGATGTATCAATATATAAGATTGTGTATCTTGTCCATGGTGCTTGTTGGATTTGATGAATGTAGTATCTTTCACCAAACCTTTTAAGATAAATGTGAAAGAATTGTATAGTGCAAGTTGCAGTTGAAGTAAAACCGACCGTTGTACACCTGTATATATAATCTACCCTGTTTATGGAATGCTAGCATTTATTTGCAAGTTCTTTGAGATTGATCAGCAGTGGTTGTTCAACATAGTATGTATGATAAAGCTCTTCGATTTATCCCCCCGGCACAAACTCCAAAGTTCGTTGGATGAACACTTTTTTTTTTTTTTTTTTTCAAATCCATGTTGCGTATTCTTCATGTTGGCTTTGATTATTGACCCTGTTAATATGTTTAACCAATTACATTTAGCTGTTAACTCAAAANTTTTTTTTTTTTTTTTTTTCAAATCCATGTTGCGTATTCTTCATGTTGGCTTTGATTATTGACCCTGTTAATATGTTTAACCAATTACATTTAGCTGTCAACTCAAAATCCAATTTTTTTTCAGATTGAAACCTATTTTAGAGACAGATATTGGTATATTAAGGTCATGTAATGACGCTCTATACAATTTGCCATAAGAATAATGCTATCCAACATTAGTGTGAACATGGGATCCCTGTGGACGTTGGTTATTATTACATCATTTAATAAAGTTGTAATGAATTTTTATTTGTTATTTGTTGAACAATGCAACATTGAATCTAGGATAGGTGCTCATCACCAAAATGAATAGCATTAATCTTGCCGTAATGTCATATAATTATTAGATTGGATTTTGTTTGGTGCATCAATTTCTATAGGAAGTAGCCACAAAAGTGTGGCATTTTGATTTCAACATGAAATTGAGCAAATTGAAATAAAACCCGAAACAAACTTCTTTTAAAATTTGCACATAAATAGATCCATCAACAAAATAAAATATCAAATTACAAAACTTTTCGCGTATTTTGGTCATTCCAATGTTTAGAAACAATGAAATAATTAAAACGTACAAAAGGGGATGATTTCCTATATGGAAACGTCGAGCCCATACATACTCCAATCCAAGCAACCAAAGGTACTGCATTTAAAGAATAATAATAATAAATAAATAAAAAGGAACACTTAGTAGAGCTTTATTCGGGTTTGGATCGGACTCCGGCACACTGGACAAAGCTTGAGGTCTTGCCCGCAATCACAGCATGTCTGACAAAAGGAAAAAAATATATATATATGTAAAACGCAAATCTCACCCTCCATATATAATGTGATGACACACCACACAGATTTACCTGATGCCCACAACCAAATGCCATGTCCTTCGGCTTACTAAGGCAAATCGGACAAATCTGCACATGAAAACAGGTAATAGGTTGAGATGGTGTTTGAAATGGGAAGACACGGTATGCTGTAGGTAAAGAAGCGTGATTCCTTGCTTAAAATAGAAGTGTGTACACGTATAGATGTGTAGTATGTACCTGATTGTCATACATGATGCTCGGAGCAGACGGAGCTGCTTCAGCAGCGCTATTTTGGTTGTAATATGAACTCGGGCTTTGCTGGAAACTAGGTGCGTGTGAGGAATTTAAACTGCGGTCTGAGGCTGAACTGTAAACAGGAGGTGGAAGAGCAAACCTCTCAGGTGCATTTCCTTTCCCTCCACTAAACAAATGAATAGCAAATGAAATAAGTATTCACCCACACCCACATATTCCCATGCGCTGTACGCATAAAGAATAAAAAGTATTACCCCAACAAATTAAGCTCCACTGATGCTTTATATTGAGATGGAATTTCCATCAATGCGGCAAGAGCAAATTCAGTCTCTTTTCGAGACTGCGGTGCATCTTTAGACATAATTTCTGTAAAATTGACAAACTGAAAAACGAAAGAATTCCGATAGAGTCAAGCATGCCACATGTATCTAATAAATTCACCAGCTTGTTTGAAAAAATAATACAAATGAATTACTAAACCGACCTGGAAGTTATCGAAGTCCCGAGCAGGGATGTTATCATCAAATTCCTTCATTGTGTCCCAGGGGCCATCTCCAACCCCAACCAAAATAATTGACAAAGGAAACTTGCTGTTGTAACGACAAACATCAAGACTGCGCTACACTTATGAAACATAATAAAAAAGGGATAACCACAAGATGTACCTTGCTTCAACAATTGCTTGTACGGTTTTCTGCTCCTGTGGACTTAGCTGACCAGGTTCAGTATCAACACTTCTGGTTACCTATGGAGACGAACAAAGTTGATGAAACGGAGTAGAATTGACACAAAAACACAGAGAATGTCTACCATTGCATGAAAGCTAACTAGCTAAGCATTACATTAAGTTCATTCATAAGTCTGAACAAACAATCAGATGTCTAGTGAAGAAAGTACACACAAAGTGGAATAGAATGAGAGGATATTATTGAAATCGTGATACTGGCAAGAGCATTATTTTTGCATGGAGTCGGGAAACATAATTTTACAATTAGTTGTCTATTCGATAATGAGATATAACATTGAAATGATTGAATAAGAAATATATAGCCAGTAAAGCCAATGCCTATATGTTTAGCATCTTACAATTAAACAACTTGAGCAGATTAGAGTGACCTGAAGAATGCTAAAAAGAATTTGTAGTTGACAACTTAAGCTTTTAGACAAGGTGCACCAACATGGGTTTTCCTCTTCATTCCCCAAAACCCGAAAAATCTTAAGAAAAACCAAACAAAAAATACCTGTCCATCTGCAATAATCAGTAAAACATGGTATTGCCCTCCACTCTGCTTCACAATAGACATGGCCATTTCAATAATAGGAGCAAACGACGTTGGACCTGCAGCAAAGAGAAAGAACCTTAGCTATAAATTGAATTAGCATTAAAAAACTAAACTAAACTCATAGGCTTGGTATCAAACCTGCCAGTTTTAGATGAGGAACAATTTCTCTGTAATGACTTAACACTTCTTCAAATTTATTGCAAAATCTATCAGGGTAGAAACTAAAAACATCTTCATCATGGGTTGATGCTGTCAAAATTTAAACAAAGAAAAGCAGGTTACAATTTTTATGATTTAAAATGCCAAGTTAAAAAACTTGAGAAACAAGAACACAACTTTATCATAAAATACCATCTCCAAATCCAAAACAGGGGATCAAATTATCCTCGTCAAAAGCCGCCAAGGTTTTCCCAATGATTGATATAGCTTGCTCGTAGGGATTCCAACCACTTCCAATATGATGTAGGCTTCGACCATTATATGATAACTTACCTAAACATGGATCCAAGTTCAGTTTATAGAACCTCAATTTATAAAGCATAATTAATCTATCTAAAACAAAAAAAAAGGTGCTTAACCTGTCCATTCATTGCTCTTAGTGAAATCAATACCAATAATTAGGTTGGAAGAATCAAGGCCAGCGTGTCTAAGAGCTTCAGTCACCTATAGTAAACAGTGTTAACATTTCAAGCTTTTGAGAAAGCTTTAATGCTAAATAGACTCGAGAAAAAAGCCATAAATGGAATTTAAAAAAATAAATAAATTACACAATGATGCAGTAAAAGAAGAAGCGCCTATGCAACAAAACATTCAAGAATTTTATATGTAGTTCAGTAATTCTACAAAATACACATGATAAATAGTTTCAATTGCCTTGTGTATTGAACATATTTTTCCTTATCTTGTATGACATTATGTCAACATCCAGAAGAGATTGAATTCTGTTTGGGCATGCCAGGAAAATTGAATTCCAATTACAGGACAAGATAGAACAAGAATTTCACTTACTAATTGCACAAGCTAAGACATTCACTAGATAAAATCACATAAAATTGTACCCTGGATTTTCACAATTAGATGCCAATGAGTATATTACATACCTCCGACAGAGAATTATACTTGTCGGCAATCCTTGAATACCTCTTGTCGAACTTCTTTTGCGGTGGCAGTTGAGATGGAGCCTCATAAGTTTGAGGAGGAGCCCCGTAAGTTTGAGGAGGAGCCCCGTAAGTTTGAGGAAGAGCTCCATACTTTTGAGGAGCATAATTCTGATTTGGTGGCGGATATCCTGCTGGATTAGGATGCTGCACGGGATAATTCTGAGCATATTGTGAATATGATGACTGAGGAGGATTTCCGTGCTGCAATGGAGACGAAGAACT
Source organism: Fraxinus baroniana (assembly GCA_903798355.1). Lineage (NCBI taxonomy): Eukaryota > Viridiplantae > Streptophyta > Magnoliopsida > Lamiales > Oleaceae > Fraxinus > Fraxinus baroniana. Next base: position 1,752 of record CAIGRO010087514.1, on the reverse strand, counting down.
AGACTGAAATGATGAAGATGGCCTCCCACTCTCCTCATTACTACGACTTGAACTATTGTTCCCCATCAGATCAAATTATCTGTAAAATTCTTTTAGTAGGCCAACCCCTTTTCCTCTACAACACAGAGATTTAAAGAAACCCGTCGAAAACAATATCCCCAATTCAACAGAAAACCCTAATTACTAGTCCTGACAAAAGAAGGATTTGAATAAATCGTTCAAATCAATTACCAAAAAAATCAATAAAACGGTAATTTTATGATCAAGATAAAACTCCTCCAAATTTCTTATTAAGATGTGGAACATATATCTTATATGTCATATATATTTCCATGCATGAGAAAATTCAATGAATATTCATTTATCGGTTAAAGAACTCGTAGGAGAAATTATGCCGACTCCACAGGAGCAACAACTCTACAATTTCCAGAATATATTAAATTCCAAATTGTAAACTGACGCGTGGATATGGATTTCCAAACACGTCAAATTAAAAAATATATATATCAATACAGAAAAGATAAAGGCAAGAAAAGTAAACTAAATGATATCTTAGCCAATAAGCAAAAACCAAAACATCCAGTCAAATCAAATCACCTATGTTTTCCACTGCCAACAAAACCCCAGAAATTATTGGCCAGTTTTAGAATCAATTTCAGCAATTTTTTCTCTAGTGGTGGTTGAATTAGAGCATCAGAATCTTCTAAAAAAACAGAACTGATCGATGAAAAGGCAAAAAGGTGTTATAACTTTTCGTTCAGATCGTTGTTCAAACGGGTTCGGAGCATGATCCCTTAGTCAGATCCGTTTTCTAAGTCCGACAGCACCCAGAGGGCACGTGTTGGAAACGTGGACTCTGGATAGTTCAAATAATAATATGGGATAGAATCGTAGGAATATCCATAGATCAATCAATTGGGTTGATTCCACTAATTGTCACCCCAGTTTACTTGTACCATTGAACTTTTGTTTACTTCACCAAACATTAAAATTAGTTTTGATGGGATGTAGAAAGAATGAGCCAATTGCTCAATCGTGTTCTTCATCATTCACTCTATATTCTTAATTTTTGTAATTTCGTCCATTTAGAAATATTGGATAAAGATATGAATAGTATAAATCAAATATGCATAATAATTTATTCCACCTAACCTAGGGGCGTCGTTATTGTGCATCAACATACAATGAAAATTTTTGGCATTAATTTATTATGAATGAAATATGTCTCTCTCTAATGTTAGTTACTCGTTGGTTTTTGGGGTTTCTGTTTCATATTTTCTGCACTTTAATGTCCAGAACAGATGAATCTGGAGAAAGAGAGTGGACAGCCACTAAGCCTTACTGCACCACCTCCTCGGTTGGAAGAAATCCCCAAGAACTTAATAAAGACACTGAGAATTTTAGAATGTCCCAAGTCATTGTTAGGAGAGCTGAATCTGAATCTAAAACATTTCTTTCGACAATATTCAGTGGAACTATTTCCGCCAGTCCTACATTTTGTCTGAGAGAAGCAAGGAGCAGGGGCGGACCCACGAAGGGCCCAGCGGGGGCGGCCGCCCCCACTGAAAAAAAATAAATAAATAAAAAAATAAAAAAATTTACTTTTTTTTAGCTTATTTTCTATCTCAAATGCAACCAGAATTTGGTGAAACTCATGCTTTGTATATAATCTTTTTCTCTTTAATCTTGTTACATATTCTTCAATCTCATAAAGTTGGATGGTTAAATTTCATTCCAACTTGACTATAGCTT
>CAIGRO010087451.1:0-13590 GCA_903798355.1 Fraxinus baroniana | reverse complement strand
AATCAAATCCAAACTTACAGCCCACGGCACAGGTTTTGAACTCCTTCCATCATAATAAAAGGTTAATCATTAATATGCAACAAAAACAAAAAAATATTGAGAAAAAATGCATTAGTTCCAAACTTAGAGCCAAAGATCAATGTTAATCTAAGGAGCAGGCCAGGAATTTTAATTTAGAAATGTCTCTATTCAAATTTGAACTATTTTTTAATGAATCTCAATATCAAGGCCATACCATCAAACACAGTGCTAGTGAATTTATTTTGCCTCAATGCTTAAATGCACTATAATCACAACTAAGACATTCATGCAAAAGGATTTTTTATATGATTTCATCGATACAGATGAGACTTTTATACGTGTTCTTCATTTCCCATCTAAGACTAACAGTAATTTTTAATGTTTACATACAGCTGCAACCAAATTTTGCACTCTGATAAATGACCAAAATAATTACTTTTATTGTCAAAATAATATGAACATAACATAGGAATTTGGGCAAAAACAAACATCCTTCTTCAATTGCCATACTTGTACTATTCTAGGATTCTAGGCTTCTAGCTTATATGCTAAAACCGTCCTCCCATAAATTCCAAGAATTGCTGAAAAATAATCTACGATATCAAACACAATACCATAAACCTTATAACGAATGAGGCTTGGGGTTNCCCATAAATTCCAAGAATTGCTGAAAAATAATCTACGATATCAAACACAATACCATAAACCTTATAACGAATGAGGCTTGGGGTTTTATCTTAAAGGTCAAACGAGTAGCCCAAGCTCTTATATGCTGACAGTTCTGCTTTTCAGATACCATGAAAGCTCTAATGATCCTTTCCCTTACAACTCCGAAAGATCCGCCTGAAAATGGGCACCTCCCACCGTTGAGGAAGAAGCTTTAGATTTCTTCCCAAAAGCCCTTAACCATGGCCCATATTGCTGTTCCAACCCTTCCCCTATGGCAGCGCCCATCCCCGCCACCTCTATAGACAGAAAACCAATAGGAGAGAACTCGATCTTCAGAGAAAAAACTTGAGAGAAAACCATACCTTCGAATTCAAAGGACACCTCTACAGACAGAAAACCAAGAGGCGAGGAGCCGAGAACTGGATCTTTAGAGAAAAAACTTGAGAGAAAACCATACCTTTGAAAGCGAAGGAGGGACAATATTGACGGAACACTGTAGCTGTAGGTAAAAAATCCTATCCCACATCGGATGTACATTAAATCACCGGGAGAACAATCCTTTATAAAATGGTGCACCCCTTCACCTTCTCATGTCATTAATTGGGCTGGTCAATGGATTGGATGAGCCCATCAAAGGAGTTGAAAGGTTGAGTGCGTTTCTCCGTGGGATGTGCCTATGTGGTGTATTTTAGAACACTGATTGGATCAATATAATTAACGGTTCCGTTAACTTTTCAGTTAAAACAAGAATTTCTGTTAATTTTTCTGTTAAAACAAGAAATTCTGTTTCATAGCCACTTTATATATATAGAAGAGATATAGTTTTCAATTAGCACGTTGCAACAAATTTACAGTTATAACCTAATTCGATTAAAAAAAGAAAGAACAAAAATGAACACACTCCTCTTCAATTTACCCATCTTATTTCTTTTTCTCTCTCCACACGGAGACAAGCCCGTGTCTCCGTGCTTGATGGAGCACGGAGACCTTCTTCCTTCCTTTTTTTTTTAATATCATACACATAAGAGGCATTGTATCAAAAAAACTTCATTACAAATTTCAGCTATCACTCAAACTTTAACCCAAGTTTAGAAAATGAAAACTAAAAATTAAATATACAACTAAAACTCAAACAACAGCTGATTATTGAAGCCATATAACACAATAATGCATAGAAGATGGATGAACATTATCTAACAACTAATAAATTTTACGAATAGAATATATACATCATACTCTCAAAAATTAAAATAAAAGGCAATCATCTGTTAGTTGAGAAACCCATGCCACACACATTAAGAAGTGAAGGTAAAAGAACTAATTCACTCACTGTTTTACCACTACACTTATTAAATTTATCCATAGAAGGTCCAAACATGTCGGTAAAATTCAATTTCAACAACCACCAATTAAATTAACTAAAAATCCAAAAATACATAGTTAATTTCAAAAAGTTTTATTGCATTGATATGGAAACAATGAAACAAACATATCCACCATACCCAGATTCACAACAAAAAATTGGCATTAGGTACGAAAATACCTTATTTCAATAACTATTTTGAGTAATCTCTTTCTCAATCAAAACATCGAATCCTGCAAAAATAATTGAGGTTGGTTGACAAAATTACAACATATAGAGAGAAGAACGTAGGGAGAAAAAGTTCAAAAGATAGAAGAAGAAGAATAATAATCATCTTACGATATGGATCTAAGAATAGAATGGAATGGGGAGTAAAGAGGGATGTTGGTTGAGTGGAAAAATGGAGAAAGTGCGTCGGGGAAAGTTGATGATAAAAAAAAAAAAATTTTGAATTACGATGACGGGAAATAGCGACACGTGGCTGCCAAGTCTTTCGACTCTTTTATATAGCAATGTCAATGAGACGAGCTAAGCCCGAGCCCAAAAAAAGCTGGGGTTCAATCCGAGCTTTTTTGGGCCCAAACCGAGCCAAGCTCGGTAAAAAAAAATGAGGTTCGATTCGAGCTTTCTGCTCAAGCCTTAGCTTAGCGAGCCGGGCCGACTCAGTTTTTTTATTTTTTAATGTTAAATCTACATTTTTTTTATTTAAAAAATTTAAAAATGTACAGTTTATACGTACTATAAATTAAATAAAAAAACTCGGGCTCTACTCGAGCTTTTTTGGGCCCGAGTCGAGCTGAGCAAAGCTCGACAAAAAAAAAGAGGCACGGCCCGAGCCTCGGCTTGTTATAACCAAGCTCGAGCTGGGTCCGACTCGAGCTTTTTCCGAGCCGAGCCCGAGCCGTCCGAGTCGACGAACTTTTTTGCCATCCCTACTTTTATATGAGGCTTTCTATTTATACAGAAAATGGATGACAACAAGTTTGACGACCTCTCACATAGGTGCGGACCTCCTCATGAATAAAAAAACTCCAAAAAAATGTGGATGTGTATTGTAAGTATTCGATCAAAATGTTTGTCAATCATTTTCGATAAATGTAGCATGATTCTTTACATTGTAATGAAATGGGCCGTATACCGGCCCAAACTAATATGGAACAGGTCAGATGCGGCTCCCACTTCGCAGTCACCCGCAATCCTGCTCAGAATAACACGTTGACCCCACTGCCAAACAACAACAAAAAATTGAAGAAATCAATTTCTCATTCTAGTGAAGAAATCTCACAAATACAGTTATATGTTAGCTAAATCACAATCATCAGCATCCGAGGTATATTGAATTTACTTCTCTGTTTTTTAATTAATTTTTATTTGTTAGTTTGATTCTTTTTTCCGCATTAGGGTCGGGTTATTTGGGAGGAAATCGACAAAGTGAATTAAAGAAATTATCTTTTTCCATTTTTCGTTTTTGAATTTTGTTAATTTTCTCTTGATGCTTAAAACACTCGTGTGCGAAAAAGAAACTAGCTCAGAGTAGTGATGTTCTTACGTTGAAATTTGAAGTAATGATTATTTGAGGAGAGATACGAATCTGGGAGCGCTTAACTTTTGGAGAATTGGATCTTGATCGACGAACACAATTATATCTCTGAGATAAAATCTCTTCACCAACAATCTTCCCCATAAGTTGTGCCTTTAAATGATGTTCCTTAAGGTTCGTGTAACAAATTTTTTAAATATGGTTTAGAAGTAAACATATGCTATTATCTTAACACAGGGACACCTCTTTACTCGGAGATTCAATCCTGGTGCACAAAAGTCTTGTAGCTTGTTTCTTTGTGATACAGCAGTCTAGCTGGAATGTCATGGAACTCGAACCAATCTACCTTATAGTAGGGCTCAATGTAGCCACAAGATTACCTTTTTTTGGCGAATAAGATTCTTATAGGCAACTAGAAATGTTTAGATTTATGTGTAGATGTTCATGTATATGTGCATCAGTGCATGGAGAACGAAGTAGTATTATAGATGGAGGAATAATGTTTGAGACTATCTTATAATATCATTTGTTTTTTCACATTTCTAAGTTTATATACTCTCTATAATAATGTCCATTGCATAATGTGACTTTCCTCTAGCTCTTTGTACTTATCTACTAGTAAGGTCTTGATCTTTCATACTATTATAATAAAACTAAAATGAGAATCACTGTGAAGGAGGGATCGTTATGCACCATCAAGATGTCACTTCTGATCACAATTTTCATGAAGGAGGAACTGTTATTACACGTGATGATCTTGTGTTAATCCTAATTTTGGTCTTCAATCTATCACGTGAACTGTACTCTAGATTAATTCTCTGATCATGAAGCCTTGGGTAATTGATGCGAAAGATTTTAAAAGAAATTACACAAATTATAGATCTCTTAAGAATGTTTAGTATTCAAAATTATCATCATAAAGATTTCTCTATATTACTTTTCATCCAAACCACAAGACAAGTCATTTAGTGTGGGCTTAAGTACAACTTTAGCTAGATATACACCTTTGTCCCCTTATTTCAAGATTTAAAAATCATGAACCCTAGAAAATGGAAAAAATGAATTGGAAAATATAGAACTCAGTAAATGAATGAAAATTCAAAAATGAATTGGAAAATGTAGTTTTCTTGTTGCCTCTGTGTTCTTTTTTCCCCATTCATTTCTGTATATTTTGCCTTTGTTTGGGTTTCATTTATTTTTAATAAAATTTTACTTTTCAAGAAATGAATGATAGTACTTGTGGGTCCTACGAAATGTATGGTTAAAATTAATGTTTGATTTTGATAAGTAAGTCTTTGGAAAAAAATGAAACCAAACAGAGACTTCTTTTCTTTTGAAATTAAAGTAAGAGAACTTCATGAATAGCTGGTACATTGTTTTATTTTCTTTAGAGAAATTGGTCCATTTTGATTTTTGATTTACAAATTAGACTTTTAATTTTGTTGAAATGTTTTATTATAATTTTATTTATATAGTTAATGGTTTATGACGAGCACAATTTTGCATCTTTAAAATTTTGAATTACTGTATTGGTTTATTTTGAGACTTGTGCCTTAAATCTTGTCGACGCTCCTGCCTTGTGTCACCTAGGCAAAGCTACTCAATATCTGATTAACCAACACTATTGGTGAACTTTGTTGTATAATAGGAAAATCATTGCTTTCACTTATAGTAGTTGTATTCAAAACTTAAATTCCACATGGTGCCGCTGTAATCATATTAGGAATGCCTAATAAATGAAAGTAATGTTATTTATTATATTACAGGACATAAAGTTCGTATGATGGCATCATTGATAACAATAGTCTCTTATCACAGTATTGTATCCTCAATAGTTCAATGTACAATAACTAGTTATTTCCTAAAGCATAGCATCATTGTTCTCGCAAAACTCTAAAGCTAAAAGTATCATTTTCACGATTTCTATATCTTCCGCACTTTGCTTAAAACACACACAAACACATATTAAGTCCCATTAATGCTTTTTACTACGACAAAAAAACTAGAACTTATTCCCAACAAATTTGGGGACCATTAATGCTTTTCCATAGAGTTTCACAATTTTCTTGTCTTCAAAAATTAGTAAATTTTTTTGTTCTTTTTCTTTGTTGTTTCTTTTATAATCAAATAAATTTTTTTATGTGTTTCAGTAATGTTCTCACATTAACTTGCTAAATTAGTGATACACATTAAACTCAGATAAATTCTTAATTTTCTTTGAGTTTATATTGTATTAAAGTTAAAATGCTCCAACAGCTAATACTAGTTTTCAAACCTACAATGCAAATGTAGGTCTATTTGTCTATCCGTACTGTCTCTCTATAGTGGGCTTGTGAGTGCTAATGTTTGGATTTTTCTTCAGCAGAATGCTATGCACCAAAGCATGGCACCGATCAAATTGGCATCATATGTTTCCATTCACTATGGCATTCCATCTACTGCATCAGTTCTGGCTTTTGACCCCATCCAGCGCCTCTTGGCAATTGGGACACTGTGAGTTATAGTTGCTCTACACTTGAAAGGATATCAATGTATTGAATTTTTTAACTGGGAAAGATTATATTATTTGTGCTGCATAAGTAGAGTAAAAGTGAAGTACATCATGCAATTCTTCCACTTTCAGAATCATTTCCTGTTACACGTTATTGTTTTGTGAATCATCCCTGATTTTCAAAACCCACATTTTTGGTTGTTAGAATATTTCAGCCCTACTTTTTGTAACCCTTTTCTTCTTTATTGATTGGAATTGCAGAGATGGCAGGATTAAAATAATTGGTGGAGACAATATTGAAGGTCTCCTTATATCTCCTAAATCTTTGCCCTTTAAGAATTTAGAGGTTAGTGGCCTTAGGTCATAAAGTGAACTGCATCTTATCCCATATCCTCTTCTATCTTGTGCATTACTCTTGTTACAGGATATTTGTTTTTCATTGCTTTACTTCAGTAGTTAGTTTTGAAATTTTGATGGTTGTTTCTTAAATCCTATTCATTTCACAAGATGCCAGAACAACTTCATTTATTGCTATTGTTGATGATCATTGTGCACCTGGTGCTATCTGCTTACAATGTTTTATTTCTGTAATTTTTTAGTTTTGCGATATGTCTTATTTTGTACATTTGCCAAATGAAATTCTCTATAAGTCTATAGTTTTTCATGTTCACGTGATTACATTGTACATTTTTTTTTTTTTTTTTGATGAGATGATTTTTAGAAAAAGGTTGTCTGAAAGAAATAATAGATGTATTTTCAATATTTTTATGAAAGCTTAAGCCAAATATTTCTACTCCTTGTAGAAGTACTAACCATCTCTTGCATTGTAATCACTTTTTGGGTCCTAGATGACCAAGTAAGAGCTTTTTCTAATCTTCTACTTATGTTTGCTCTCTTTTCAGTTCATGCAAAACCAAGGTTTTTTAGTGAGTGTCTCCAATGAAAATGAAATTCAGGTATGATTACTTGTAGGCTTCTCACCAGCATCTGGTGAAACGTTTCAATTTGTGCTCTGCAATCTTTGCATCTGCACATACTTCTCCAAGTCCCCCTTTTTGTGCTTTCTCTTTCTTCTTATACAGTGCCCAGTTTTTCCTTTTTGACTGCCAATATATGTGCAAGTTTAACAGGTTTGGGATCTAGAGAAAAGGTGCATATCTTCTAATTTACAATGGGAGTCCAATATAACAGCATTCTCTATTATCTATGGCACTCATTACATGTAAGCGACTGGAGAACTGTCATGTCGCAGTTGAATAGTTCACCAATTAGATGAAAATGAATTAATTACTTCATCCATGGCTAAATTCTCACTGCTGTTGACATTCAGGTACATCGGTGATGAGTATGGATTTTTGTCTGCTCTAAAGTATGATGCTGAAGAAAGGAAACTTTTGCACTTACCATACCATATTCCTCCAAATCTTATAGCTGGTAACATAATTTCCTAATAACTTTTAAGAATGCTATTATTTATTTGAACGATGAGTTGTGTTTCGTCCAATTAGTTTAATATTGGATAATAAAATTGTGGAAACTTATTAAAAAATATGAGAACTTCGGATATGCAAATTCATCTCTAAGCATATCTGATCCATTGTTGAAACCGAATTTTGTTGTAAATCCTATTAATATCTCCTTGTAAAGTACGTGATATAAAGCTTTATTAAGTCTCCAAACAGGCTTAGAATATAGTACACCTCTGTCCTATCACTTATCATTACTTTGCAGAAGGAGCTGGTATTTCATTGCCTGATCATCAATCCATCGTTGGTGTTCTATCCCAACCTTGTTCATCTGGGAATAGGTAAGAGAAAGAATGCTTAGTTTCTCCTTCCAGATTCCTCGCTGTGAATTCCATCATGTCAATTTTTCTTTCAATTCTCTTGTGCCTTTATTTCAATAATTCTTCAAAGTGCTGTAATCACCTAAATGGTTAATTCTACATTTTGACACATGGTTTCTTTACCTGATAGAAGATTGAGATTCTTACCAGGTATGATGAGGCCTTTGTTTAATATTAATATACTAATCTTTAACACATGCATTGGGGAGGGATCACAAACCACTTATAGGATACCATCCTCTCTTTTCATCCTTTTACATATTTATCTAAAGTAGAGAACATTGATAAACTAATCTGAGTTGTTTCTTACATGTTATGTATTTCTTATATGCGTCATGAAGTTCTTGACTGTCACTTCACCTAAATCCTGATAGTAGCTGACAATAGTGAAAAACCCAGAGACTTCTTGGTGTCACTGAAATCTCCAAGTTTCATTCCGAAATCTCTTTCCATCGCTTCCAGTTTGACATTAGTTTAGCCTTAATCAGTGTTATTAACTTTTCACCATCTAGCTTAATAACATCATCAGCACTTCTCGTCCTAATAGTTATAAAAGAATTGCTGTTTTCTTCTTTTGTTTCATTTTTTGATTTTGAATTTGAATAAAATGTTTATTGTCTTTTATTTGCTTTACTTTATGTCAGGTACTAGCCAGATGGGGACTCTGGTATCTCTGGTCTTACCTTTAATTGCTTTAGAAACCACTCCCAACTTTCTTTCGAGCACTCTCTTTCATCCTATAATTGTAGTTTTATATTTCCTTGGTTCTTGTTGTATAACTCCTATGAATAATACTCGTACAGTTTTCTGCTTCCTCTGCTGTTCTATCCAATTTATTTTGGTTGACATGTATTACCTAGTGTAGCCATGGATCAAACGGAGCACATAGCTGACCTCAAATTTATGGGCAATACGACTTAGTTTGTTGTTTTGTGTTACCCTATGTTTGTACTCAACCATGGTGTATTTTTATTCTTTAACACTTCTAACGAGAAAAAGATAATGATTGTAGAATCTTTTTGCTCTCACCAATCTTAGGGAGGATAAAATTAAATATTTTTGGATCCCTTTAGAAACAAAGCAAAAACTATTTTAATTATGTAAATTTGGAAAATTAATGCTTGTATTGTTGTTGAATATCGGTGGTTAATCAAATTTTGAGAATCTGCTACCTAATCAAATGAGAAGACTTTCATATTTTCTATTAAAGCAAAGGATAACCTACACATTTTTCAAACTCCCACACACCACCAGTAGGGCAAAAAAGAAAAAGTTGTAATGGCTATGAGATCATTTAGCTCTTGCCTGGTGCTATAAGATTGAAGAGTATGGCTGTCTTCTACACCTGAGCGACTGTAAGACAGTCATTCAGTACTCGTGAATCTTCTTTTAAGTTTTCTACATGATTACCTTAATAGCTTCTCATGTTTTGTTGTACTGTATTTTATTTTGTTTGAATAGCACTTGTTCTTTATCGGCATACCTTGTACACAGTTTCACTGCCTTGTACAGGAATCCGAAGTGTAAATTGCTATCAGATTTTTGCAGTTCTTTATATGTACTTATGCTGATAAATTAAGAAATGTCATTGTGAGTTATATGTGAAGTCTGTTTACAAACTTATAATCACCAAGTACACCCATTTCACATCCAGTGTTGGATCACTGAGTTTGCTAATTCCCTTTTAATTGACTTCCGTATATTTCCTTGTACATGTCTTAGCACCTAAATTTCTTCTGTTTCTTTGATAGTTGATGCATGATTCTATGTTCTTAACATTGTGTCTTGTACTCAAGGTGCTCTTTTCACATGTCTTCATTTACATCACTTCTATATTTGCAGGGTTCTGATTGCATATGAGAATGGGTTGATCATTCTATGGGATGTTACCAAGGATAGAGCTGTTCTTATCAGAGGCTATAAGGATCTCCAACTGAAGGAGGGAACAATTGTTGATTTTTCAAATAATGAAAGCCATACGTATCTGAATAATCCATTAGACGATGAACAGGCAGAAAAGGAAATAAGTTCACTCTGTTGGGTGTCTCCTGATGGGTCAGTATTAGCTGTTGGTTATGTAGATGGAGATATTTTGCTGTGGAACCTTCTAGTTTCTGATAATAGAAATGGTCAGAGAGCACAAACATCATCAAATGACGTTGTTAAGATACAGTTATCATCAGGAGATAGAAGACTTCCCGTCATTGTTCTGCATTGGTCTCCTAAGAAGGCCAAAAATGGGTGTGGAGGTCAACTTTTTGTTTACGGTGGCGAAGACATTGGGTCTGATGAAGTCTTGACGGTATGTTCTGAGTAACTGACCCTTAATTTAGCTTTTTTGATTATCTGGAGTTGCAATCATAATTTCTTCTTTGATGGGTATTTGTTTTCCAGTACTAGGATTTTTCCAAGCCAATTGAAGTTTTCAGTTCTGTAGCTATGTCCTGTTCTGGTCTTCTTACAAGTTAGATGTGTTATATCAAGCTTGAGTCTTAAAAATACCGCAGTTTTCAATAATTTGTTTTGCCTCTAGCTGTTACCAACCATGATGTAGCACTGTTCGCAGTATCCTGTATGTTTGCTTGGTGTCTCTCTGTCTTACTAGTATACCGTTAAAAGTGTTACCTTCCAGCTCCTTATAAGCCATATTTCAATTTCTTTGTTGCCTCCCATATTTCATCTCTTATGCATGTATATCTATGCACTGTATAGAGACAAATCATCTGGCCTTGGTAATATGAAATCGCAATGAGGACGACTTGTTATCTCTTGTTTTAAGTGGCCCCAAGTTCTAGACAACTAAAGATCTGTTCTCGGGTGTCTTAACAGACATCATATCAAGGGATTGGTTTTGCAAATGTTCCAAGTTCTAGATAACTAAAAAATCTGTTAGGTGTCTTAGCAGTCACATCATATGAGGGGATTTATTCTGCAACTGGCGGCTTCCTTTCATGAAAATAATCCCAATAAGTGGGATTATAAGAATTTTTCCATGATTCTCTGACGATAGTCAATTGTATTCCTTTTTTGAGTACATCTACTTTTCATTCTTAAAGATTTGAATTTATATGGATTGTTCAGAACATTAGGAATATTCCGATGTACTTTAACCAAATTATTGATCCAGAAATATAATTCTGATCTCTCATGGTGTCAAATTGCGAAGCATAATGGCCCTGAACTTATCCAAGATTATTTGAGCACGTTCTGTTGGTGAACAGCTTGATTATTTTTCTAGCTTGAGATGCAAGCATTGCAACGTTATTAAAACTTTTCATAACTACAATACAGTTCTGCTTGACTCATAAACTTTAATGATCTTTGTTTGTCAACACTGAACTTGGCTAAAGAAGTCAATTATAACTTTCTCCTTTCCAAGTAATATCTAATATTTGATACAACGATATCTGTAATGCTCATACTTGTGCAGATCCTAGATCTTGATTGGTCTCCTGGACTAGTAAACTTGAAGTGTGTTGATCGCGTTGACCTTGCTCTTCATGGATCTTTTGCGGATGTGATTGCACTATCAGATCCTTATGAAGCAGACATTAGTGATTCAACTTCACTGTTTTTATTGACCAATCCTGGGCAATTGCATTTCTATGACTATCCTTCTTTGTCTAGCTTCAAATCTGGGCTAGAGAAGAATCAATCTGTCCATGCAGTTCAATACCATTCGATTATACCCACTCTTGAACCATATATGACTTTGGGAAAGCTATTTTTGATAAATTCTAAAGGGATTTTTTCAAGAACATTCTCAGAGGTACTGGATACCCTCTACCATGTTTTAATTCTTTCACTGTTCATTTTAATGATCAGTTATCATTTCATTAGACAGATTCAAAATCAACACTACAAGCAGCAGGTAATATGATGACTAAAGGGACAAGGTGGCCTCTGACCGGTGGTGTTCCTTGTCAACTGTCATCTGCTGAAAATAGTATTCAGAGAATATATATAGGAGGATATCAAGATGGATCAGTTCGAATATGGGATGCCACATTTCCGGTCCTGTCACTTATTTTTGTTTTAGGATTTGAGGTTAGTGTAGTACTGCAGGTTGTTAAATTGTGCACTCACGATTTAAATCAACTAACATCATCTCTTATAGGATCAACAGTTCATTGGTTTCGAATAATATTTGTAACACTCACAAACCATGTCATGTGCAGATGAAGGGTATTGAAATCGATGGTGCAGCTGGGTCAGTATCAGCACTAGACTTTTGTTCTGCCTCCTTGACTTTAGCTGTTGGCAATGAATGTGGTCTGGTAAGAACTAATTTCAATGTTATATGCAATGTATCGAAACCTGGCCTTGGCATTAAAGTGGAAAAGGCCAGGTTGAAAGGTTAAAGGTTCAACTGGGGTTGAATGTTGGAAGTAAAAAATAATTAATTTCATCCTTTCTAGTTTCTTGATAACAATATATTGTTAATTTGTGAGTGATGCTATTCATCATTAGTGGTGATCACTAATTTCAATGTTATATGCAATGTATCGAAACCTGGCCTTGGCATTAAACTGGAAAAGGCCAGGTTGAAGGGTTAAAGGTTCAACTGGGGTTGAATGTTGGAAGTACAAAATAATTAATTTCATCCTTTCTTGATAACAATATATTGTTAATTTGTGAGTAATGCTATTCATCATAAGTGGTGATCACTAGGTGGCAGTGGGTACCTAATTTATTGTCTAATGAAGTTGTGATGCATTTTAGTGCATTGAACAATGAATCAGGGGCCCACTGCCATTGGACGTGCCATTAGACGGGTGATGATCACAATTAATCATGAATTGCATTATTCTAAATTTTCACATGATTAATTTGAAAAAAGATTTAGGCCTGTTTGAGCCATTTTTTTTCCTCCTTAAAATTAAAAATATGACTGTTATCCATCACATCAACATTTAGCCCCTGTTTGATCCACATTATTTTTTTCGTTCTCATTTTTTAACTCATTTTCAACCACACATTCTACAATAAAATAATATTTTCCATCACATCAATAACTTTTCCTTCTTTTTGAACCACTTATTCTCTATCAATTTACTATTTCGGAATACATTCTTCCCAAATAATGTGGCTCAAACACACACTTAAATTCAAATTTTCTATCTCTTGTGTGGGCCCCAATAATGGCTATATTTTTCATTCTCATTTTCAAAAAAGTTGGCTCAAACGGGGGCTTAATATTTCCAATTTTTTACTCTCTGACATTTGTGCTCTATTCACAACACTTATAATTCCTCCTTTAACTGTTCTCTCAAGGGATGTGCCTTCTCACAAAAATTCCCCTCTCCAATAAAACAAACCCACACACAAATTTCTCTCTCCAATTAAATACACTCACGACTCTCTCTCTCTCTCTCTCTCTCTCTCTCTCTCTAACCAGTTGAAGAAAAGGAGTTAAAGCTAAAATCTCAAATTTGAAAACTAGCACCCCCAACTGAAGGTGCTAACTAGAATTCGATGAAACTTAGTGCCCAAAATCAAGCCCACGAGAAGAATATTTTTCTTCTCTACCATACCCTCACCTTTTTAATTTGTGCTCAGATGTGGCAGCTGCATGTTCATGAATAAAGTCAAGAATCAAGATGCAATTCAAACAACAAAGATGAAAAACAGTTTGTGTGGAGAATTTTTTTTTTTTTTTT
>CAIGRO010087445.1:0-10397 GCA_903798355.1 Fraxinus baroniana | reverse complement strand
AATTAGGGCTAAATGGAAATTGAAAAAGGATTTAGGGTAATAATATATTTTTGTATACAAGGATATTTTAGTCATTTACAAATTCTATTTTCCATTTTATGTATATTTAGGCCTTCTAACTAAAAAACAAACTTGTTGGCCTTTTTAAACTAATACTTGGTTTGACTAGGCCTATTGAATAAAGTCCCCTATTTTTTACACCCATTCACTTGTAAACAGTTCGGCTCACACGGCTCGCTCGAACTTGGCTAGGCTTACATGGCCATTTGGCTTATGAACAGTAAATTAAAACCCACACTTTTATATGTAGTTAGAAGATTAGATTAGAGAAGACAACAAAATTAATTTCTATTATATGTTTATTATTAATTTGTAATTAATAATTTCTGAAATAAATTAATAGTTGAGAATAAATAAATAAAGGAAATATTGTTCATTTGGTATAATATTTGATGTAATGATTCGAAATAACTTGGGAAAATGGCGTGAAAGTTGCATCAACTTGATGCTAATGGTTGGAAATGATGTTAGAGAAAATTTCAAGGTGAATTTAGCTTGTAAAAGACACTACCTCGACAACACGTGGAATATTTTGTAGAGTGATACTTATCCACACTATGTGTTTGATCTTCTAACAATATAAATTCCAACTCAAAGTATGAGAAATCAACACTTTTGTTGAATCTCTATCGAACCATCTTTTCCACTATACACCAAATTCAACTTCAACATTGGAGTTTGATCGATAGACCATCTCACATCATGTCAAACGGCCAAGCAAACATGCAAGTTATCTTTTTCGTAGAGTTAAAGCACATTTTAAGTTATCAAAATGGACATAAATCTTTCTAATAGTAATGCAATTTTAATGTCGCATTACATAGATGGACATATCAATTCAACTAATACATTAATCAATGAAAACTAAAAATCCGTAATTATTCAACTCAATTGAACTTTGATACAAGCCATAATTTTTATCATATCATCCTAATTTCAATGCGCATGCGGACTTGGTTTTTTAATAAAAACTAACAGACAACATTGGAAACTCCATATCATTCATGTCTATATCATTGTCTGGAATTTCTTCTGCAGAGAGGAATGGCTTTGGAGGCAATTGCAGCAACTTGACATCTCCTTTGAGCATCTTTATAACTTTAGTCATGGAAGGACGATCATCAGGTTTCATCTGTATGCACCACAAAGCTACAAGTGTCATTTTCTTCACATCCCCCAAATCAATTTCCATTCCTTTGCTAAATGTGTCATGAACCCAACAAGGGAAATAAATTTGGCTCATATTTTCTACAGACGGATTCAAATTTCTCCTTTTACTTACCATTTCCATCAACAGCATTCCGAAACTATAAACATCTGATTTGTACAAAACCCTTCCAATGTTTCTGTAAAACATTTCTGGAGCCATGTATCCCATTGTACCTCTTGCTGCAATTAGAGATACCATATTTTCGTCTGCCGGATACAATTTTGCTAGCCCAAAGTCAGAAATTTTAGGAGTGAAATTATGGTCGAGAAGAATGTTGTGAGGTTTTATATCAAAATGTAGAATTTGCATGTCACAACCTCGATGCAAATAATCAACCCATGTTAGAGTATGGAAGACAAAGAGGAAAGAAACTTGGTTCAATTGATTCTAACCATCTGGCACTACACGGCTTCCTTTCATATAGCCATACATGATGCAAAATAAAATGATATTCTACCTGCTACCACTACACGATACTTTTCAATTACATCAACTTGTAGTAGGACCAAACTAGTCTAACAAATTACAATAACAAGTGCTAGACCATTAACAAAAAACGTGTGACCATATAGAAGACAAAATGTGACTTAACATCAACAAAATTGTCACACTTAATTCATCACCCCTCCTTGACACTTTTATTGGAAACACCAAGACAATTCTTTAGTGTTTCAAACCTTTCTTTTGGGAGAGCTTTTGTGAATATATGAGCAACCTGTTCTTCACAGCTGCAATGCATCAGTCTCATCTCTTTCTTCTCTTGAGTTTCTCTAATAAAATGATACTTGATGTTGATATGCTTGGTTTTACCATGAAACACTAGATTTTTCACAATAGCCACAGCTGATTGATTATCACAAAAAATGGTGGTGGCCTCAGATTTTTGATGCTTCAGGTCATTCAAATTTTTTCTCAGCCATATAGCTTGATTAGTTGCTTCAGTTACAGCTATATATTTTTCTTCAGCTGTAGATTGAGCCACTGTTTTTTGTTTAACTGAGTTCCAACAGACTAGACTTGATCCATCATAAAAGGCATAACCTGAGGTACTCTTTATATCATCCATTGAACCAGCCCAATCACTATCAATGAATCATGTCAACACCAACTCTTCTGATTTCCTGAAACTGATTCCATGGTTCTCAGTCCCTTTAATGTACCTCAGCACTCTCTTGACAGCTTGGAAATGAATTTGGCTAGGCTCTTGTCTGAATCTAGACAGTATATTTATAGCAAACATTATGTCTGGTCTTGTTGCTGAAAAATATAGCAGACATCCAACCAAGCATCTATAGACTTTTCCATTGATTTTGCTTGCACCATCATCCTTTATCAGTTTTGAGTTCTAGACCAAAGGAGTGTTAACTGGCTTGCAATTTTCCATATGGAACTTCTTCAACACTTCTTTAGCATATCTTTGCTGGCAAACAAAAATGTCTTCAGATTGGTCAACCTCCATTCCAAGAAAATATTTTATCTTCCCTAGATCAGTCATCTCAAAGTCCTTCAATTCATTCTTTATCTCATTAATCAAGACTTCAGTGATTCTTGTGATTAAGAGATCATTAACATAAATTGAAATGATGAACAGATCCTCCTCCACTGATTTAATGTACAACGTTTGCTCATTTACACTTTTATTGAATCTAAAACTATATAGATAGCTGTCAATTTTGCTATTCCAACTTCTAGGTGCCTGCTTCAAGCCATACAAGGCTTTCTTTAGCAAGTACACCTTATCTTCTTCACCCTTTTTGATAAAACCCTCAGACTGTTCAATAAAAACTTCCTCATTTAACTCCCCATTCAGAAAAGCAGACTTCACATCTAGTTGATATATCTTCCAATTTGAATGTATAGCCAATGCAAACAATACTCTTATTGTCTCAAGTCTGGCCATTGGTACAAAGGTATTAGTAAAGTCAATCCCAAATTGCTGAGAATAGCCTTTAACTGCCAGTCTAGCTTTGAGTTTATTGATTGAACCATCTGCATTTAACTTGGTTTTGAACACCCACTTGACTCCTATGATATTCTTGTTTCTCAGATTGTCAACAAGCAGCCAGTATTGTTCTTTTCAATTGCTGTCAGCTCATCCTTCATAGCCTCTATCCATTCCGTAGATTGTGCAGCATCATCATAGCTTACTGGTTCCAGAATAGCAGAGTTACAGGTGGTATAAATGTCCTAAAGTGATCTAGTTCTCAATATTTCATTTTTTGAATCTGTTTCATTTTCATGTTCAGCTTCATTTTGAATTTCATCTTCATCATTACCAGCATCTTCATTTTAAGAAATCAACCTTGGAGCCTCAGTCCTATCCACAACATTTGACTTCCAATTCCATGAAGATTTCTCATCAAACCTGACATCCTTGCAGGAAACAACCTTGCTGATTTGTGGATTATAAACTCTATAGCCCTTAGCATTGTCACAATATCCAACTAAGACTCCAGCCTCTGCTTTCTGACAAAGCTTATCTCTTTTAATATCAGGTATGCACATGTAGCACACACTTCCAAACACCCTCAAATGAGATATGCTGGGCTTAACTCCATACCAGGCTTCATAGGGAGTTAGTTTCTCCAAGGCTTTAGTGGGTAGTCTGTTTAGCAAATATATAAGGTGTTTACAGCCTCAGCCCAGAAGACTTTAGGTATATTTCTCTCTAGCAACAAACATCTAGCCATCTCCATTACTGTCATGTTTTTCCTTTCACAGATTCCATTTTGTTGGGACAGTAGGGAATTGTCAACTGATGTTTAATTCCCACCTCCTCACAAAATTGTTGAACTGATTGCTGGTGTATTCTGTGCCATTATCAGTCCTAATGGCCTTGATTTTACAACAGCTTTCATTCTCAACATAGTTCTTAAATTTTTGGAAGACTGCATGTACTTCTGACTTTGCTTTGAGAAATCAAACCCAACACATTCTAGTGAAATCATCAATGAATAAAATGAAATGCCTACTACCATTCAGGGTTGATATTTTTATAAGCCCATAGACATCAGAATGTATAAGTTGAAGTTTAGTTTAGGCTTTTTTAGCTTGATTTCTGGGGAAATGAAGTTCGGCATGTTTTCCTTTCTGGCAGATTTCAAAAACACATATAGCATCTCCTATCTTTGGCAAATTTTCCACTAACTCTTGTTCACTCAAAAGCTTAAGTGAAGTATAGTTAACATGTCCAAACTGCTTATGCTACATTTCAGACTCAACCATAGTGCTGGTATAAGCTTGTAAATTCATGCTTTTCCATTCCAAAGGAAAACTTCTATTTTTCATATCAACGTCATTAGTTCCACATTGTTTTGATATAGAATTGTGCAACTATTATCCTTAAATACTAAGGTATAGTTTGTCTCAATTAGTTGGCCAAAATTTATCAAATTCTGATCAATATTTGGAACATACAAGACATCAGAAATGAATTTCTTACCTGATGGAGTCTGAACTGAGACTTTGCCAATACATTTAACTGCCACATACTCCCCATTTCCAACATATCATTCATCTCAACAAAAATATTTGCATTTGATGACCTGTGATGAGTGTAGCCACTGTCAAGTTCTAGTCCTTGCTGCTGACCATTTGATTCAAGACTGAGAAAAGATGTTTTTCAACTTGATCTTCAGCAACCTTTGCTTGCTGAGTTTTCTTCTTCTCATTTCGATTTTTGTAGACCCTTTCAATATGCCCAAGTTACTTACATAACCTACATTAAACACTAGGCCTGAACCAGCAATACTTAGGAGAATGACCTTTTATCTTGCAATGTGAACAAGGAGGGTACTTAGTATTCTTTTGTGAGCCTTTTACTTCCATTTCCTTCTTTTCATTTTGTGGCTTATTTCCACAAAAAATTGTTTTGAGTCCTTTGCTTTCCTTTTGTAAACAAAGTACCCTCAACTAGATCTTCTTGCCTGAACAATCTCCTCTGTTCAGTAGCTTGGAGAGCATTTATCAATTCAGCCAAGAAAATGGTAGACAAATCTCTTGAATCTTCAAGTGAAGATATCTTAGATTCGAACTTTTTTGGTAAGCTAATCAATACCTTCTTCACTACCCTCTTGTCTGAAAGATCATCTCCAAGTAATCTGATTTGGTTAACCACCTTCATCAGCCTATCAGCAAACTCCTTCACTATTTCAGAATCCTTCATTTTTAGAGTCTTAAACTCTCTCCTGAAGTTCAGAACCTGCATCTACCTTGTCCTCTCATTGCCCCTGAATTCCTCCTTCAACCTGTCCCATGTTTCCTTTGCAGTATCACAAGTGATTATCTTTGTGAATATGGCATCTAAGACTGCTGACTGAATGCAAGAAAGAGCCTTAAACTTCTTGGCTATCTCATCACCATGTTGCTTCAGCTAGGCTATGGTAGGATTGGCTCTTAGAGGTGGTGGTTCAACTCCAGTTTCAGTGATTTCCCACAAGTCATAAGCTTTCAAGTATGCCTTCATTTTTGTAGACCAGAAATCATAGTTCTCTCATGTGAATGCTGAAGGTAAAAGTGTTGAGAATCCACTTGAAGCCATATCACTTTCTCAGCTTTTATATGAAGGTTTCTTACTGGTTTTCTCTTTATGTTTGCTGATTTTTAAAGGTACCAGATTTGCATGCAGTTTACCGATTTTTACACAGCTTGCTGGATTTGACAAAACTTACCGAATTTACACTGAGCTTATCGTATTTGCAATGCTCTTACCGGTTTGGACAGTTTTTTCACCTCACCCTCATCCTTCAGTTTTTCAGAACTTTTTCGATGCTTCAAAGATCTTTAGTGCTCTAATACCACTGTTAGAGTATGGAAGACAAAGATGAGGGAAACTTGGTTCAATTGATTCTGACCATCTAGCACTACACAATTTCCTTTCATATAGCCATACATGATGCAAAATAAAATAATATTTTATTCATTATTCTACCTACTACCACTACACCATACTTGTCAATTACATCAACTTGTAGTAGGACCAAACTAGTCTAACAAATTACAATAACAAGTGCTAGACCATTAACAAAAAAAGGTGTGACCATATAGAAGACAAAATGTGACTTAACATCAACAAAAGTGTCACACTTAATTCATCAACCCCTTAAGCCACCCCAAGAGAAATCTCGAAGATTTTACCATAGCTTAAGAAAACTGTAACTTCTCGTGGGAAAATGTACTTTTCAAGCGAACCTTTGGCATAAATTCGTATATCAAAGCACGTTTTGAACCTTCAACACAGAAGCCAATGAGTCGAACCATGTTAACATGGTGAATTATTCCAATGGTAGCCACTTCACTGATAAATTCATATCCTCTAGCTTTGGATTTTCCTATCAATTTTATTGCAACAAAAGGGCCACTTCTAAGCTGACCTTTAAATACAGTGTCGTAGCCTCTTTTTCCCAACTTGTCGTTAAAATTCTTAGTCATATTCTTGAAATCTCTGTCTGAGTATCTTATGGCATGAAGTTGTTCTGGATTTGTAGGAATTCTTCAATGCCATTATACATTAAGAGGTGCCGCTTTCGAATTTTATATACGAAAAACGCAAACAAGAACTTAATCCCACAAAAAAATCTCGCTGCAAGAATCAGTCCCTGAAGATGAAAAGCAAAATGAAAAACACTACACGAAAACTGATGGGATGTGATGCCATTTGATAATTGCATTTCAGTTTTACGAGCTGTGATGAAAACTGGGCTTAGCCCATTGCTGGAATTACCTAGTCATTGCTTGGTAACTTAAATGAAACTGCTTGTTTACCCGACCTAAAATGAATGACACGTGTACTGCTCTGGACCGTCAATAGATATTTGAATCAATGGTGATAGGAATGCAGTTGCCCTAATCACTTTTTCATTCTGCTTTCTGTGTACGAGAAGCTTCTGGGTCTTCTCTGTGTCGTCTATTCCATTCCTTCATTTGATTTCTTCGTATAGATCAAAACTTCTAGTTTTGTTTGTAAAATCTGTATGATTTGAGTCTTAGTAATTCTTCGATTGAGGGTTTTGTGCTGAGATCAGTTGTTTGATCTTGGGTTTTTATTGAGTAGCTGCGTCTGTTCTTCTTTTAGGGTTTATGTTCTTTGATGTTGTTTCTTTTGTATACAATGTTTGTTTCAGAGTCCTAAATGATAATCGATCCCTTGGTGTTGATGAACTTTGTATGTTCTTCGATTTCTTGAGTTTACTGCTTCCGTTGTGTTTTGGCTATATCAGTGGTATCAAAGACTTTTGGGTGTCTCTCTAGTCCTTCAATCATTAGTTCTGGGTGTGGAAATCGATTTCACAACTGGACCTTTATATATTTGATTTTCTGGTGAAACCTAGATCCTATTTTTTACGGATCTTGGTTTCTGGTGGTGATTTCTTGAGGACATAGTGGTCCTCTGACGATTACTTGCTAGTTTTGGAGAACGAACTTAAATATTTGGCTTCGTATTGGTTGTTCTATCGAACCCCTAGGTATTTAGTCATGGTTTTTCGAAGCTGTTGGTTAAAAATTTCCTAACCCTTACTCTTCTGTTATTTGATCTTGAATATTGTTATTACCACATGATTCATCTTCTTCATTTATTCGTATTTCTAGTGTTTACGAATTGTGCCTTAACCTAGGGTCGTGAACATCATGGAACCCTGATGAATTCTATCAGACATAAATTGGAGAAACTCCCCTTATTAGTCTTTTTTAATATCATTATTGCAATTTGACCTTCATTGTGGTTATTAGTTTGTTTAATATCACTGTTGATATCGTGCATCACTATTTTTATTAGTCTATTGAATTGAGTGATATTTCATTTCTATTTTTTATGTGACACTGAGTATTTGTGTGACATTTTATTATTTTGGAATATCTGTTTTACCTTTTTCTGTTAAACTTTGTTTTTATTAAAAACTTCAAATGACAACTACTACGCTTGAACTTGAAATTTTTTATGGAAAATGGGATTTCCCATTTGGCAGCAAAAAATGAAAGGGGCCCTAGTTCAACAAGAAATTTCAAAGGCTATAACTAGTGATTTTCCTGCTACTATGACTACTGAATCTGATGAACGTATACCTTTATTATTCTTCATTTGTCTGATCAAGTGTTGAGAAAAAATAGTAAGACTTGATAATGCTAAGGCTTTGTGGGACAATTTAGAAGAACAATACTTAGCTAAAAGTCTGCCTCATAAATTCTTCCTTCTAGAGAGGTTCTTTAGCTTTAAGATTGACCTTTGTAAGGATTTAGATGATAATCTTGATACTTTTAATATGTTAGTTGTAGTTTCTACACTTTTTTTAGACCTTAAACCATGATATTTTATTGTATTTTGGATAAAACTCTACATAAATTATGTTATATTGTATTTTATAGGTAAAACTTTATCTTTAATGAAGAATTGGAGAAAAGAATGAAAATGTGGCGGAAAAATTACAAAATTCAAAGATGAAACCTGGGAGAAAAATATTATATTAAATAGGTTGGAGTTAAATGGGCCTCAATGGATTTGCATTGAAAGTTTTAATTGGACCTCAATGTGGCTTATATATATAATATATATACATACAAATCTACAGATAAAAAAAAAAGGAAGAGAAAGGAGAAAAGAAAAGGCGGCGCCAGAAGAAGAGAAAAGAAAAGAGAAAGAAAAAAAGAAGAAAGATGAGAAAAGAAAAAAAAAAGAAAAAAGAAAAGGGCTGCCAGCAGAAAGGAAAAAAGGCAGAGAGTAGAAGAAAGAAAATAAAGATAAAAAAGAAGAAGAAGAAAGACGGACACGAGAAATTTCACGTTTCGTCAATTTTTGGTGATATCATTCCACTTTTGCGTGTTTTCATTTTTACAGTATGAATAACTAATTTTTATATTAGGGAAAACAATGTAGTCGACTTATGATCCTTAATTTTTCTATTCAAGATTTATGTGATGTATTTGTTTATGTATTGATTTTATTATGAGTTTAATGCATTAAATTACCTGATTAATAATGTGAAGATTATGTGACTCTCTTACAAATTGAGAGGCGAGTTTGAGATTTAGATCATATAGTAAAATCCGATAAATTAGTATAACGTGTAGAGATAACTATACTAATTATTGCGGTCATAATATGAATTCTTAGAACTATTATTTCGTTTAACTAAAATTGATTCGCATAGAGATATGAAATTTAATTTGTTAAATAGACTCAATGAGAACTCGAGAGAGGTAAATTGAATACAATAGAAGAATTCGATCGAACACTACATTAGGTTATGAATCTTGAATTAAGAATTAAAGTGATCAATAGATGAAATTGTTATCCCCTAATATTCATCACATATTTGAATCTTCAATTATCCATTGTGTGCAATCTTTTTATATTTTCAATTAATTAAAAGTAGTTAGGAAAAATAATCACAACCATCATAATTATTTACTTGCTTTAGTCAAATAGGAGTTAGAAAAATTAGATTAAGTCCTAAAGCATAGTTTTTGTGAGAACGATATCCGGACTCAAAGGTCCACAATACTGCTTGTTACAATATCGTACACTTGCACTATAAAAAACACAACAAGTTTTTGACGTCGTTGTCAGGGATTATTTACTTTTAATCTTAATTTATTTTATTTTTAACTGTTATTTGATTTGATTTGATTTGATTTTTTTATTTTCTTTTATTACAAAATGAAAAAATGTTCTTTGTATGCTCCGTACCCAAGGCGACAATCTTGAACCGTTTGACTCTAAGATAGAACGCACTTTCAAACGAAGACGCAAGGAACACAAACAAAAATAACAGCATCAAATGGTTGGTGATCAAAATATTCTTATTCCTATTCAGCCAATTGGACAAATGACAGCAAGAGTAGCGGCGCAACCGAATCAGCAGCAGGAGCAAGGGGAAATAAATGAAGGAGACTTGCCATTCTCAATGTTCTTGATGCCCATAGTCGCATCTGCGCGCTCCAGTATTGTATATCCAGATTTCAGGGTAAATAATTTTCAGATAAGGGCAGAGTGGATCAATTTGATGAGCAACACTCTCCAATTTTATGGGCTACCTCAAGAAAATCCAAACACACATATCTCCGGATCTATTAGAAATTGTCAGAACTTCTGTTCGGTCGAATTTGATGCCGCAAGCGTACGGATCGAGAA
>CAIGRO010087411.1:0-12792 GCA_903798355.1 Fraxinus baroniana | reverse complement strand
TCATCATTTTTTGATCCTTTGAGCATTTTTCCGTCTCACTGTGGATACGACACCCCAACCTGTACTACAACTACCGCGTTATTCTTTGGACGTAATCAAATTTTCAGTACTCCCGTATGTTTCATTTTCCTTTTATACCTCATTGAGATACAATTTGCCAAAAGTGTACTAGTTTTAGCCTATTCATTCTTGACAAACCTCTTCTCAAGGTCCTCAAAGAAATCCTTAGCCGTAGTAACCTTATCGGATATAGTACCCCAAGATGCTTCTGGAATAGCATGCTTTATGACCATCGTTCCCACTTTTTCATCTCTCTCTTATCATAAGAGGTACTCTTATCAGTAAGCTCGGTAGGTTGATCGACCCGTAAAGCAATTTCCAGATCCATAACTATGAGAACAATCATTACATTATCTTGACATGCCTTAAAGTTGGTGCTATTAAGCATTGGAATTAAATTGATGCTAGTAGAGATATTGGTAGCAGAACCTGATACTAAATTAGAGAACAATTAATTGGAAGAACTCACAATCCTTAATATGAAAATAATAATATCAAATGATGGTATTTAGTCTTTGAACAGGAATATTGGCTTGTAAGTGGCACTCTTGTTGTAGTGATCAAACATTTAAACATTGACAATAAAGAAACATGTTAGTCAATAAACCTTCATTTGGATTGAATTATTGATCACACGTTAAACTAAATAATCACTACATGTGTATGTGCAATACGACCAAATATTGACATTCCTTTGGGTCGATCAAATATTCTCATGAATAACACACACAAACACCTTTTAATATTTTAAGTTAATTAATTTCCACAAAAGAGATTGTTTTGGCAATGTGTCGTTTCACTTAATTTACTTTCGAATATTATACATCTCAAAAGAGTTCTTTTGACCAAAATTTGAAAAAAAAAATCACTGAATTTGCATATTTGATTTATTTTGAAACTTTAGGGGCCTAAGTGTTCATAATTCAGAACTTTAGGGATCAAAAATTAATTATCCAAAACTTTAGGGGTCAATAATTAATTATTCAAAAAAAATTGGGATCCAAAAATTAATTATTCAAAACTTTAAGGGCCAATTTAAATAAATTATGAACTTTTAGGGGCTTCATTACAAAATTCAGAACTTTAATGGCCCAAATTAATTAATTTTCAAACTTCAGGAGCTGAATTATTAAAATCACAACTTTAAAGGCCCAATTGGATTAATATTAACCTTAAGGGGCTAAATTACCAAAATTTTACACCTAAGGGGCTGAATAATTAAATACTTAACCCTAATTTGAAATTGCAACCAAGGACCTGAACATATCTAATTTACAACACATACCCCGCCCCCAAAAAATTCACCAAACTTGTAAACCCTAAACAAATTGAAAGGTGGGGAATACCGGGGGCGATGCCGGAGCAGCGATGTAAGGCTTAGTGCCCTCACAAATTTTTTTTTTTTTTTTGCGTAGTGGTGCTGCGTGCGGGTTTCTTATGATAGCATTTGTCATGCTGCAAACGACGGCACTGAGGATCAAATCTTTTTAAAAAAAAAAAAAAATGAAATCTGAATTTCTGGAATATCAACCAAATTATTTTCAAATTTGACAAAACTAATACTAGAATCGTTAAATATGAAAGCTATAAAATTATCAAGAATCAAATTATAATATCGATTTTCAATGATTCAACATGAATAGGCACTATTACCACTTATTGGCAATATGATTTACTGTCATATTAATCGCTCATGTTGGATCATCAAGAATATGCAAACCGAAACGAAAACATACCTGAATTAGACGTGATTAAAGCAATGAATGAATCATGCGGTTGTAGTCCTGATCAACACATAGTTCTTTATTTCTCTTTGATGATGGGATTCAGAATAGAATGAACAATTCACGTGTGATCCAGGGGCCATAATCGTATCTATACACTAACGGCTCATTAACCTAATTCGGCCCATCATGAAATTAGGAACAAGTCTGATCTCTACACATATACGCTCACACTTTAATTAGATGCTTCAAAAATACTGAAACCTTATTAGATCACTTTAAACGGGATTAACCAAAATTGGTAGCCTTTAATTTAATACACAATATTTCACATATAAATCCACATGTTCGATTAAAATCTTTACAACGGTTACTAGAATTGGGGGCATTACAGTAGCTTAACTAACATCTTAACCATAACATCAACAAAATTTTCATTTACACCTACATTTATCCATTCGTACTTAAAATCACCTACCTAAAATAACGAAGTTTGCTGGGATTGTTACGATTGTATCCCAGTTTTTTTTAAAATATTGCTGAAAAGAAAATTATAACAGCACTAACAAGGCTCCAAACTTGATAAATCCAGAAAGAAATCCCAGAACACAGACCCATCCCTTATTCTATCCTCTTTCCTCACTATGTACATTAGAAAACACCCTAGTGTCCACTGTTTGTGCATAGTTCACTTTGGATGACTTCTTGTTTTAAATTTCCAAGAATACACTTTACTAGTCTACATTGATTTTTCACTTGATGAACTCAATCCCACGCACACTTCTCCATTCCTCGCCGTTTCACCCAAATCAATACAATGAACGTGGCTACCTCTCAAAGTGTAAATGAGCCATTTTGTTTAACTAAACTTCTAGAAGGTAAGGACGGCATAAAGATTCAACCTCTATGACCGAAAGCTTGTAAAGTAGAAAGATATAATTCGAGACCTTCTCATTGTGAGGAGCCTCTATCTCACATACATATGTAATGGAAACAAAACGGTACCTTGGTTTTTCTGCTCTACCATTCCCAAGGTCGGTCATGTGATTTTTGGAGCCGGAGGCGAACTCCATAAATTAGGCTCCCAAAATCAATGTAAATATTTTCAATATAGTTTCTACGTTGACAAGGCTTCAAACATTTTCAAACAATTATAGACGTCGAAAACACTTCAAGCATTTTCAATATATTCAATAATAAGATAGGGCAAGCCATTGCTTGCTTGAGAAACAGAATTTCGACGAAAATTATGGAATCGCACCCTTGAGAATTCCACCATCACATATCACAAGCCCGTAGTCACATCTAACAGTGCATCATTTCAATAACGTATAACAAACTACACACAATAACATGAACATGGAACACATTTGGCTAAACTCCACACATTACAAAATTATCTCATCATTTCAATTCCAAGAGCGTCGACATGTAAGCATTTGAAGTACTTTCAAGGACCCTGGAGATGCTAAGAATTTTATGACCAAATAGGAAGGGATTATCAAAACCTACATAGAACCTAGAAATGGACTTAAATATAAAACTGAGTAGTGAACTTGATTTCAAATGTAATTCCATTCAACAAATTTTTCTACAGAGATCCGAGTACTCCTAAGCTGAAAATCCTTAAATTGCATTTCCCACTAATGGTAGTATCCATGGAATATCAAACTATCCACTAGAAGTACATGAATGTCACGAATCAGAAGTGATGTGTGGCAAGATATCTGGAATCAGCTTGAATTGTAATTAGTGTATTTTATACACTTATTTAGGGTCCTAAAATATCGATATTTGGTAGTTCTTTTGACAAAATATATCCTAAATTGTTGTATTTTATGTTATATAGGTAAAACTCAATGGTTGAACGAAGAATCGAAAGGAAGAAACGAAAAATGGCAAAATCCAAAGTCTTCATTGCATGTTTGTTTGTGTGCTTGCTTAGTTTTAATTTTGTTTGAGGACAAACAAATGTTTAAGTTTTGGGGTATTTGATAAGTGTATTTTATACACTTATTTAGGGTCCTAAAATATCGATATTTGGTAGTTCTTTTGACAAAATATATCCTAAATTGTTGTATTTTATGTTATATAGGTAAAACTCAATAGTTGAACAAAGAAGCGAAAAATGGTGAAAATGGCAAAATCCAAAGTCAAGGACCAAATTGAAAATATTCGATAATTGATTTAGACCAAAAGATGATGCTTGAAATATTTTTATGAGAGAATTGGACGGAATTAGAACTCAAAAAAAAAAAATGGAATATGATAAAAAATCAATTTTTAATCGCACAAGTTATATTCCAGATTTCTAGTCGAAAATTGAAATCGATCTTTGGTATAGTAAACGTTCGAATTGGAAAAATCATATTTCTATCCAAATTGTATATCTTTAAGTTATCTTTCCAACACACTTTGAATCGCATCAATCGATATCAAAAGAGGAAGTTATAGTCAAAATATTGACAGATGTGCAGAAGCCAAAAAATCCGCGCGCGAATGGAACTTTCCTTGTTCGATTGGAGTTTTTTTGGAAGTCAATTTGGATGTGATTTTCAACTAATTTTAGACTCCTAAAAACAGAGACCAGCAGAATACACATGGAAGAGTTCTCATGTACATATTATACTCCAATATTCATCAATTATTATCATTAAAGGAGTGAGAATTCATAGTTTTGTGAGAGAATTGAAGAGTACTAGCAAGAATTCAATCAAGGAAAGATTGGAACCTAATTTTTGGGCAAAGAAGAGAAGGCGCAAGTGGAGATTCAACAAGAAACCATTGAAGAGATTCAAGATTTCAAGATCCATCTTCATCTTCTCAATTTATAAAAAATATGGATTATATCTTTCACTTAAATATGATTTCTTGTAATTTCAATATGCTATGCTAGTTTTATATATATTTAGAATGAGATGAACCTTTATTATAATATTTTTAGTTTTTAATTAATTATTTTTATTTTAATTTGATTTTATTTATGGATGTTTATTATCGTTTTTATCATTCTTTTCGATTGTTTGATAACCAATTGAATTGTTAGTGAATTTTATTATTTTCGAGAGAGACAATAGGGTTTAAGCACATTATAATAAACAATGTAAGGTTCGATAGAGAATAGAGATATACATCTATGCTTTATATGGTTTCAATAGGTGTTCTAGTGCTTGTTAATGCATTTGCACTTGTTAATGCATTTATCATATTTGTATATTTCATCGAGAGATAGAAGGGTCACATAAGGAGAATGGATTTGATCTCTATCAAGAGAGGCTTTCAATTAAATTAGGAACATTGACCAACATGAATGATTTCAAATTATCGCTTTAATTTGTACACTAAAAATAAAATAATAAGGGGGATTCGACATCTTAGCAATGCATATCACATATTTGAAAAATACATTTATTTGCTTTCGTTAGTTTATTAGATAATTTAGGAATTAGTATAAAAATATCACAAAAGTTGTTTGCTACTCGATTAAGGTTGAAATTAATTTTAACTCAATTAAATATGTAGTCCTCGTGAGTTCGACACTTTACTCATCATTATATTACTTGTTCACGATACTTGTTCACGATCTCGTTCACTTGTGGGAAATCAAATGATCAAATTGTTGAATCTTCTACCGATTCGTCGGCCAAAATTAAAATCTGTATACCAGAGACAATATCATTGAAAGGAAATTTAATAGATGAAGAGAGATATTTCCGGGCTGCAAATAGCCATCTAATTATATACAAACTAGCCTAGTGACTGTTAAATAAAGCATTTATAAGAGATGAATCATTAGTTCTAGAAATTATCGGCTATATGTGCTGTTATCTCAAAGATGGTTCGAGCGTATTAATCCTTCTAAGTTTCATGGTCAAAAGTATTTCAATTATGATTCATTTTTTATACTTGACTACCTACAGAAGATGCTAATCTTAGTAATTCACGATATTTATTGTCAACTGCTAAAGCCCTCGCCATTTGAGATGTGATTACAGTTTTACCAAAGTAAGAAATCATTTTCAGTTAAATGACCACTAGTTTTTAAAGTGTTAACCTTTTGGCAGTTGCTACCCTCTTCACATTTGTTTTGACAGGCCTCAATTGAGTAACAACCCAAAAAAAAAAAAAAATTACCTGCTCAGAATCAAACTTATCACCCAGTATGGTGGTGGATACACAACATCTATGGGGTCTGGCAAGATTAATCGATCATAAGTTCAAGCATTAGATGCTAATTCTTGTAAATTCTTGCGTGAATACACTTGACAAATAAGAGGATGACTATTGGAAGATAAAGGTAAATCTACATTAGAAGAAACATCTTCATCGGGCTCATCAAATTGTAAAGGGATCAATGTTGACAAGTTCTACTTTCACAAGCATGGAAGATGATCTTGGAACTTGATAGTATGGTATTTTTTTCAAGAGAACGTATCTAGAAACAAAAAAGATGATTTGTCTATGGGGGTAACAACGATATCTTTTTTGTTGAATACCCTAGCCTAAAAATACTAAAAATCCACATAATGATTAATGGACAGAAAGTTTTATACGAGTAAACTTACGAGAAAAAACACTACCAAGAACGCTCAAAATGTCATAATTTGGTGAACTTCAATAGAGATGCTCATTTGGAGATACACTTCCAAAGACAATAGAAGGTATTTGATTAATAAGATAAGTACTTGTATGGATATCCTCTCCCAAAAAACATGAACAAAGCAAACAACATAAAAATGATGAATGAGCAGTTTCGACAAGATGTCTACATTTTCGTTTAGCAACTCAAGAAGAACTGAAGGAAGACTTGGTAAAGGGTGGCAATGTATCGTAGAACCACTTATAGCCTCAAAATCATCTCTAAGTGCTATCAAAAATTCCACGAACCTTTATTCTTCATAATTTTATAAGCATAAGAAGATACGAGTTCTAGAGGATCCATCAATGCAAGTTGATCCCAAATTTCCATCATATAAAAGAAAAACTATTGAATAGACTGTTCACCTTGTTTTGCCCCTTCAATTTCCATCTCAAGTTGATATCTACGAGAAAATTTTGATTGTAGATATATTTTTTTCAAGTAATCCCATGAATCTTTTGCCGATTCAAATTTCAAAAGTTGAACACCAATTGAACTCTCAACTAAATTATTAATCCCAAGTCATTATCTTGGTATTGTAGCACACTGATAGGAACCACCTGAGGATTTAATGAAACAGAGACAGACGAAAGCAACAAAATTCAACCTAAAATACCCAATAGAATCAAGTCAAATACCCAATATTCAGGAAAGAGAACGAAATTGATTACAAAAACATTTTTTTTAGTATTTTAAATAAAGATAATTGCACAAAGGTCAGTGTTGGAAACATACAAGTTTAACATTATATTTTAATTGATATCCATGAGTGTCATTTCGTGAGGGATATGTACGCAATTATTAATCAATGTTCATCTTTTCTTTAAATTTATGAACTATCAAATTAAAGAATCTTGTCAATAATTAAACAAAGTACCTAAGTAGCATGGATATGGATACAATACGGATACGGACATATATTAAGTTTCAATCATGATAATAAAATGTACGAATAAAACCATTAAATCGAAGAATTTCCTCATGGATAGTGGTTATCAATACACGGCATGGATACAATATAATAAGGATACGGAGATAAATAATTTTCAATTATGTTAATAAAATGAATACATAAAATGCTATCAAATTAAAGAACTTCCTCCATTATTAAATAAAGTGCTCAAGAAGCACTCATACATATGAACGACCTTGATACGATACAACACAGACATGGAGAAATATTAATTTTCAATTATGATAATAAAATTTATGAATAAAATATAAAATTAGATATAATTTCAAAGTATCACAATGTATATTTGGTAATTTTTTCCCTTATAATGTAGTCATTAATCAACTTCTTGGAGATTTGAATATAAAGATGGAATATGAAATGGGCATAATTTCTTGTAAGCTGATAAGGAATGGTCTTGATGGCATATCAAGAGTTTTAGAACTAATGTTGTGTCTTACATCGTATTAAGTAGTTTAGCATCTTAGGGCCGTAAAATCTGATTCATATCTGCATAACAATATGGACATTAAATTCTTCCTTATATAAATTAGAATAGCACCTTTCCTAAAACCAAATAAACTTGTCAATTTTCCATCCTACATTGGAATCTCCTAGAGCCGAAGTTAACAGCCCAGCTATGTCATATGCTTCTGCAACATTGAAACAGTCTCCAAGCGAGACTGAAGAAAAAAAACGTGCAGGCACAGGAGCAGTAATGAATCGCAAGCTGAAACATGCACGCCACTCAACAGCCTCTGCTCAATTAAGTTATCCAAGAGCATCAACAACTCTTGATGCTATGCATGTGACCGATCATGTAATTGAACGGGTATATGGCTGCAAGTATTGCCATAAGAAGTTTTCCACAAAACAAGCATTAGGTGGGCACCAAAATGCCCACACAGTTGAGCGAGTCATAGAAAGAAATGCACGAGAAGGGCTCGAGACTAATTTCGGACATGTAGTGGGTCCCTCCTATCGCAGTATGATATCTCTCCTCTTGAAGGGTTCTTTCAACAGAGGTCCAGAAATTTTTAAACAGTCTATGGCAGATAGGTCGTATAATCCTCAATCCATGCAGTATGGAATGCTTGCCAACAGCCATCCAAATTTCAATCTATCAATGACTAAAGAGCCTCATGCCCCTGAACCCCTTCAAGGGTTTACCAATGGTTACCCCATATGGTTAAATCCCCACTTGACAGATTCCCAATTTATTGCACCCTTACCAGGAATGGAAAATCACACACTAAATTTTTTGAAATCAACATTTGGAACAACCAGTTCCAATGCAGGGACAATGTTGGGCATGTATACAGGTCTCTCAACTGCTAGTTCTTTGCAATACATCCATCACACAAATGCCAGAGCTGAGACTAACAGTCAAATCTCTGGTTCAACTAAACAGCAATGTCAAGACTCGGAGTTAGATTTATCATTGAAGCTCTGACTACATCAATGTCTTGTTCTCTTTTCACTTGTCACAGTGTTTAAGGATTGCATTCATATTCAATCTCTAGATATCAATTTCCAGATATTTCATGTGTTGTAATACATTTTGATCTGTTTTGGTTAAGTGAAAAACAAAGCTATTTATGTTAGTTCCCATCCATTCAATCAATTGCATTGTTTAAAGGCTGCAAATGGGTTGGGACTGCCCACCCAAGTGTATTTGGGATGGGGCCAGGCCAAATTGTCGTGGTTTCCTATGCTTTAGAAAATAGCCTAAATCCTTAACAGTAGAAATATCAAAAGCATTGAAAAGATTTAGAGTTTTACTACAATTTTTCAATTTTACCAACATCCTTGGTTTAGACTTCAGTTATTCAAGCTATCTAAACTGCCTTGATCTCCATCCCCACGATGTAGGTGCCAAACGATGAGATAATACAAAAGTCCCTACACCAAATTATGTTAACTCCTAAGATGGATTGACTAATAGTTCCCCTTGAAAGATATAGAATCAGCAAATTTTGAGCTGGTAAGAAACTAATATTAATCCCTCAATCACGAAACTTTGTTTCAGGGAGTGAAAATGCAGTACAGATACAAGATCTTCCATAGAGAAAAAACTAAACATGAATGTCGAACATGTGATATCATCCCCTTGTGATGATAAATCAATTTTAAATATTTTCTGTACAACAACAAGAATGCAATTGCTGATACAAGCTAATAGCTCAGAAAAAAATACCTTTCTCTCATCAAATGATTGCCAACCATTGTGAACGCCTCTTGCAGCATTGAAGCAACCTGCAGAATAAGAAAGAAAAATTACCACCTTTCTCGGAATTTGGGGAAAAAGGAATAATAAATTGGGATTTAGAAAGAAAAAAGCAAAAAGATAAAATATTCATTAAAATATAATTCGCCCTGTAGCATGATAATAATGTTCAGAAGAAATGAAGAACTAATTAATCAACCCTAGTGACAATTAGATAATCAATAAAACGACATTATTTAATTCGTTTTTACTACAGAAGCCTCAGAAACAGAACCCATTTCTTCATTTCTTCAACTTTCAGTTCAAATCTTTTACCGGAAATTCAAGAATTTAGCATTTTCTTCCTGGCTCTTCCGTCTTGTGTCTTTTTACTTTGGATAGTGGATACTGATTCCATAATTTAAAAATGAAAAGTGCTACTTAGATTGTGTGATGTTGTGCTAAGTTGGTATACATACATGCGACACTTGCTAATATATATATTTTTTTATTATCTCAATGATTAACAAATTGTTACATTTATGATTTATGTCATGGTGGATGACTACAGTTAGTTATCATTGTGAATAACATTAAAAATAGGTCAATTTCACTTTTCCTCTTTGCTCATTCACTCTCGAACGATTTTTCACGTCATTTTTATCCTCAAACTTTCCATTAATTAACGCATTTTAGCGCCTGTTTGGTACATATTAAAATTTTCATTTTTATTCTTTTACTCATTTTCAACCATACATTTTTATATAAAATAATATTTTTCATTACATTAATAACTTTTCATTTTTTTTCCAATCACACATTCTTCATCAATCTACTATTACAGAATGCATTCTTTCAAAATAATGTGGTTCAAACACACTCTATTTGAAACAATTTTATATTCAAAAGTTCATTAAAATAATTATTTTTATTTCATATTTTTAATAAATAAATAAATGATGGGAAAAAATATTTTTCTTCATTTCAAAGTATGAAAATAAACTATTTTGATATAAATCATTATCAAGACAAGACGTAGCAATTAATAAAATGTTGAAGATAAGAATTCGACTAAAAAAAATTTGTTACGATGAGCAAACACTGAGATGCTTAATTGTAATTAAAATATGATATATCAAATAAAAATTATAGTAACAATATAACACCAAGAATAAGCAAGATTTGTCCATGTGGACAGTTTCCTCCAAAATAGCCGTTAAATGGGTCTATTGTCCTCTACTTGACTGATATTGAATGGCAAAATTGTCTACCCGTGATTATCCATTAAGAAATATTTTAAGTAAGGATAATTATATTAGTACCACAATATTTATTTGATACATCATATTTAATTGTTGTTTTGCTTCTCAATCTTTGCTCATTGTATTTTTTTTTTTATCGAATTCTTATTTTCAACCTTTCATTAATTAATATGTCTTGTCCTTGATAATGAATTATATCAAAATATTTTATTTTCATACTTTGAAACGGAGGAAAAATATTTTTCCCCACTCTTTATTTATTTATTTTTTATAAAATATGATTGAAAAATAAGTTATTTACTCTATTTCGATGAACTTTTAGACATAAAACTATTATCAAATACAAATGTATTAATAAATGGAAAGTTTAGGGATGAGAATAACATGACAAATTGTTAGGAACATAGTGTTATGATGAACAAAGATCAAGTACCTTAAATGTAATTAAAATGTGGTGCAATAAATAAAAATTGTGGTGTGAATATAATTATCATTTAAGTAATCAGTTATAAAATTAGAAAAAGAAAATGAAAAGGAAAATATAAAAGGAAATAAATTCATTCATTAATGAATTTATCTTAATAAATATATCTACATCTACAATATATAAAATGTGAGAATATGTGAGAAATTTTCAATTTCTCATTTTGTCGTTATACTTTTTGTTGTTGTCAGCAATGCCCTTATTCAATATTCCTAATTCGAATTTATAACATTAAGCATTCAAAATTTCTGCAACCCTGCATCTATCCACATTTTAAAACGTTCCTATATCCATAGAAAACTACATGTCAGTTTATAATTTTCCACTGTTTTAGTCATTGCAAAAAGGATTTTGCCACTTTGCCAGAAAAAAAAATTTAACAAATACAGTGATATAATCCGAGATGATAGCAAATGATTTGATAGAAAAGTTGATTGTGTTTAAAACAGTCCAATGATGAAATGACATATAGTATTATGTCGAGGCATCTGGCACTAAGCATGACTTGCAAAAATTGCAAACTCAATTTATCCCTTGAAAACAAATAAAAATTATGGTTTTGACAGTAATTGTGTATGGAGAAAGTATGGGCCAATTGCAGCCATTTTGTCTTGGAAGAGCCTTGTTAAATAAAAGAAGTATCAGTGTTCTAGATTGCGATCTGAACATTTTATCGAACTGTTCAATCAGTGGGAGCGACGACAATGTATACAAAGGGTAAAGATGTAATCAACGCAAGTTTATGATTCATGCTTACAAGGAATTTTGTTATTGAAAATCAACAATTGCAATGATTTATCCCCATTATGATAAAATTTCAAAATCTCTCTCTCTCTCTCTCTCTCTCTCTCTCTCTCTCTCTCACACACACACACAGAGGGGGCGGACCCAGCTTAGGCCCTGGGCTTTGGGCTGCCCCTGATTTTTTGCACTAGCCCATTACTAAAAAAAAAAAAGGTGGGCCAATTATTTGGCCCATTCCAGTCTTCCAGATCCCATGAATAGCCCTTTCAGTTTCAAATACCAGGGTGCAATTTCTTGCAATCAACCGACCAAAACCACGAGAACCTGCTGCTGAGCTGAATCCGGCGACCGCCGCATGCATCCCCGCAAGCAATTGCAGCGTCGCTGCTCCCACGTGACGCCCCAGCCCCCGTAAGTTTTCTATTGCTTATTGATTGTTATGGGTATTCAATTTCATTGTTTCAATTTCCAAAATTTCTGCTATGGTGATTGCCGATTGGAATTGGAATTTGGAATGGTATGCAAATAAAATGGGGAAATAAATTCTTGCCTGCTATTGTTGTCCGCCCCCGGCCCTTGCCTTGGTTATGGGTATTCTTCCACTGTCTAAGAATTTCTGGTTTTATGCGGTTTTACTTACATCCGAGTTTGCAAAATTTGAGTAACTTCCATCTTAGATTTCTGGGTAATGGGTACAGGGTATTGTCTAAAATTCAATTAC
>CAIGRO010087406.1:0-14278 GCA_903798355.1 Fraxinus baroniana | reverse complement strand
AAATATATAAATGATAAAAAAAAAATCAAAAAAAAAAAATTAAAAGGATGTGAACAGGTTATGAACAGTAATTTGGCTTGGAGTCTTTTAAATATAGTAGGATAATCTAACTAGTAAGTCTATTTTTTTAAAATAAAAATAAAAATTGTCACTTTTTAAAATTTTTGGCATTTCCAATTTATAGTTTATTGTTTTCTTAAAATGAAGTTATATTCTACATTTAGTTAATATAAGTGAAGTATAATCACAAAGTGACAACATATAGAGAAAATCTACAATCCCTTATAGCTATTTTGATATTTACACCCCATTTGATCCACGTTATTACAAAAATTCATTTTTTCAAAACTCATTGTCACTTTTTTTTTTTAATTTCTGTCACTTTTTTTTTGAGTGACCCCCCATGATCTCTTGGGTCTGTCCCTGCTTGCAAATGAAGGCAAAAAAATCAAACATTTCAAAAATTTACAATCGAAGATTTATGTAAAAAAAAAATCATATCCCATGTAATTTTGCATCCGAAAATTTACAAGGGATATGACTTTTTCGAATGTAAAATTTCGAAAATTTTGATGTCATATTCCATATAAAATTTCCTAATAAAATGCTGAAAATTACATTGAGAAATTTGTATCGCAAAAATAATAAATGTTAATGAAATAATTGATTATTTTTTTTAAAAAAATGCGAGTTAGAAGTATTTCTTTAAAACTCACGTTTAACGTATTTTTAACTATTTTCGATATCCGTTTGGACTATTTGATATGTTCATAATGTATTTCTCGAAATAAGCTTTGATGTGACATAAGCAATTTGTAGATTTGATTAGCATACGATCATCGGAGAATTTTTAAAATTAGCATATTATCGAAATTCAAATTTATTGTGATTTTGCCCTTATTTGGTGGAGATTAAAATCAAATTTTGATAAAATTTAAACAGTTACGAATTCCATGAAATATATTATTAAAATTAATTGTTAACTTTGATTTCGATTAAAATTTAGATTTCAATCGATACCAAACATGACTTTATAAAAAAAAAAGGTTTGGATGCAAATGGCAGAAATTCATAGACTTCCTATTTCTTCCAAAGTGACAAGGGTATGATTTTTTTGGACATGGGATATACCAAACTGTTCATAAATTAACAAAAATTAATTGTCATACATCCCATGTAAATTTTCNAAAATTAATTGTCATACATCCCATGTAAATTTTCATAAAAAAAATTATCACTTTAATGAACAATTTTCATAAAAAAAATGAAATCAAATGGATACCAAACTTTCAATATATTCCATGAAAAATTATATCAATCAAACACAATTAATTATAATTTTCAGTAGAATAATTTCTAGGCAAATCAATTCCCTGTAAAATATTTTCTTTCCACTCATTTTCCACATTTGCAATCAAACAGACTCAGCTTAATCTAAAATTGATCTTCTACTTTATGTGGATATGATAAAAATTTATCGCTGCTAATGTGGCAATGAGAACTGTATGTATAATTTTCTGAATGTATGATTGTTTTAGAGAATCATAAGTAATGTTATCTTATCACGTCAACCGTGAGAAGTTTTTATTCTATCCACTGCGGGCAGGATATCAGATCCGCCTATTAATTTTTCCATTTATAGAAAAATGTAAATTTTTTTATTAGTAAATAATACATTCGCCCCTATGTATATAATCTTGCATAGTCTTAATTTTAAACCTATATTAATCGAATAGAACTGTTTTATTTAATTTAATCTGACTTGTGCTTTCGCATATAAATCCATCATTTCTCCATGAAAGAAATTAAAATTCTATCAATTTTCTTGTCTTAAAGAGCCAGCTTAACTAAGAAAGACGGTTCATTACAAAGATAAGAAAGAATAATTAAATGTGAAATAGAGAGAGGAAGAAGGTTGGGAATATATTCAAAACAAAGTTGAAGCAAATAATGAATTGGATAAAAATGAAACTAGTGCGCACCCCACGCCCACACCCCCCCAGTCAATTCATTGTCAGTTGTAATAAATTTTTCTAATAGGTTCCAAATATGTCTCCATTCCACTTGATTTTAGTGGTGAGGTAACATGATTTGTTCACTAATAATTGATTTGTTCACGAATTATGAAAAAGGCCTACAAGAATATAGATACATTGACATTGTACCAAGTACTCTCTCCTACTAGTCCAACATGGGATTGTCTATAGAGAATGTTTGGAATGACTTATGCTTAAAAATAAGTACCAAGTGTAACTTATTTTGAAATATTTGATTGTAAGTGTGTAAAAAAGTTAAATCTTTTTGTTGAAGGTTGAACCATTTCGTCTAATAGTTTATATGGACAGAGATAATATAATCTTATTTGTTAAAACTGTCTTCAACATGTCGTATTTTAATTATTTTTGTGAATGAATGATGATGTGACTTGAATTAAGATTTTTTTGCTTGTTTTAATACCATGTTAAACTACTTTATCTAAAAATTTGAACCATGATACGAACTTATTTATGTGAATTGATGTTCAACAATAAAGTGATAGGTTAGTGTTGATGAGTTTATTATGCTTAAAGTACATTTAAGTCTTTTGTTCAATGGTTTTTCACCATCATTAAGAACGGATCTATCGCATTTCGATGATGAAGTGGATCAATCGGAGAAGAGAATGATGAAAATAGAATAAAACATTATTACGCATAAATAGCTTTCCCAATATAAATCTCGAGAATTTTCTAATTTTATCATCGTAAAGAATTTTGTCCTTGATCATTAGATTCTAGTCTTGTATTGCTACAGCAAAAGTTGCCCACTAGAAAAATGTCACACTCAACATCCCTTTCAGGTTGCTACATTCTTGGGTTAGTTTCAACATCAATAGGTCACATTCATGAATTGAGGCATCTCTTTTACCAGACAAAGGCAGTGAAATGTAAAGGAAAAGGTTAATTTCTCTTGGGCTAATTTCAAGTACCCTAAGAGGCCAATAAAGATAGGCATCATCATTTTGTGTTTCTTCGAAAATTAGCAAACACTAAAGTGATAGGTTAGTACACTACATTTCATTGCCTTTCATTCTTGTCTTGCACACATTCTATCAAGATATCAGTAAATTTATATCGAGATGAAGTTTAAGTAATTGTAAATGAGAAAACACGTAGAATTTATGGTGAGCTATCCTATCACTTGTACAACTAAATATGACTATAAATATATCAATAAATTGGGGCAGGTAAAAAGAATGTCATTCTGTATAGCACGACGCAAACGAATTTGTGGCACTCCCAATATTTTTGGGTAAGTAAGACTAATCTTGATTAGGTAGTTCAATGTATTAATATTTTGTAATTAATGAACAAAATGTGCAAAACAACCACTTGTCCAACCACTTGTACAATTAGATATTACTATATATAACATCACCATATTGGGGGTGATAACATCATTGCATATAGCACGATGAGTAGGACTATTTTAGGTAGTTCAATGTATTAATATGTGTAAATAAAGAAATACTTGGGACTTACGTTGAGTTGTCCAACAACTTGTATAATTAGATATGATTGTAGCATCTCTATATTGACGGTAGTGATGGCAATGAGTCGAGCCGGCCCATAAACCCACGAGCTCGAGCCGATGGTAGTGATGACAATGGGCCAAGCCACGAGCTCGTGAGCTCACGAGCCGAGCCTCGAGCCCATGAGCTCTTTGAATTTTTTTTCGCGAGCTTGAGAGCCGAGCTTGCTCACTTGCGGCTCGGCTCGGCTCGACGCCTCGGCCTCATCATTTGACGAGCCCGAACGGCTCGACCCGTTTACCATCTCTAATTGACGGTACATGATATCACTCTATATAGCACAATGCAAACAAATTTGTGGTGCCTCCCAAAATTTGGAGTAGGTAATTTCCTTCTAAATCACCTAAATTAGACTAGAATCAATGTTCTAAAAAGCGTAACACGTTGCGTAGCGTCAATGTCGAGAATCAAGAATTACAAGATTAACGCACAGTTACGCTTATTATTAGCAGTATTACGCAAAGCATAAAAATATATTATTTTAATTATTTTTAAGAGATTAATTATATTTATATATAAAAAAAAAATTATGGAAAAAAAAAAAGAGGGATAAGGCGCGCTATAGCGGCGCTTAATCCCGCTATACAAAAAAGGTGGGAGCGTTTTCGTCACGCTCCGCGCTATAG
Source organism: Fraxinus baroniana (assembly GCA_903798355.1). NCBI lineage: Eukaryota > Viridiplantae > Streptophyta > Magnoliopsida > Lamiales > Oleaceae > Fraxinus > Fraxinus baroniana. The sequence continues at coordinate 10,081 of CAIGRO010087406.1, read as the reverse complement.
CGGCGCTATTTCCCGCTATTTAGAACACTGACTAGAATTAGCTAGTTCACTTCTTCGCTCCAAATAGTTTTGAGTCTTACAAGTGAAAACTTGAAAGGTGTAGTTCGATTCTCCCGTAACTATATAGAACCAAATTTTGTTAAGTTCCAAAATTATTTTTTATTCTCTCTCAGTCAAACAAAGCATTAAGTTAATTTATATAAATTTACACGTGTTACAATTTTTACAAAACTAAGCCAACCAAGTCCAAACCAAATCGATTCTTTTCCTACACATTAAACCGTTTTATTACGCGTCTTAAATTTTTAGTGGAATAGTTTCATTGAGCCAAACTAAATCATGCACCCCCTTACCTAAATTATTACAATATTGAATTAAATATAGCATGTTTATGAAGTTTCATATTATTTATTTTTTACTTTTCCCTCGAATGGTAGCTTGAACGTTTAAAGTGAAATCTTCTCTTCTATTCATATGTCTACCCCTATATTCCATCTTTTATTTAAGCGTGTCAATGCGGAAAATATGCGTTATAATGCGTTTCGTACTTTTAATATTATTTTAATTATTTTTAAGTTATTAAATATATTTTTATATAAAAAAAAAATTTTTATGGAAAAAAAAAAAAAGAGGGATAAGGCGCGCTATAGCGACGCTTAATCCCGCTATACAAAAAAGGTTGATCGCTTTTTTACGCGAATACTCGAAGCGGAGCGTTTTCGCCACGCTCCACGCTATAGCGACGCTATTTCCCGCTATTTAGAACACTGACTAGAATTAGCTAGGTCACTTCTTCGCTCCGTTTTGAGTCTTACAAGTGAAAACTTGAAAGATGTAGTTCGATTCTCCCTTAACTATATAGAACCAAATTTTGTTAAAGTTCCAAAATTATTTTTTATTCTCTCTCAGTCAAACTAAGTTAATTTATATAAATTTACACGTGTTACAAATTTTACAAAACTAAGCCAACCAAGTCCAAACCAAATCGATTCTTTTCCTACACATTAAACCGTTTTATTACGCGTCTTAAATTTTTAGTGGAATAGTTTCATTGAGCCAAACTAAATCATGCACACCCCTTACCTAATTTATTACAATATTGAATTAAATATAGCATGTTTATGAAGTTTCATATTACTATTTATTTTTTACTTTTCCCTCGAATGGTAGCTTGAACGTTTAAAGTGAAATCTTCTCTTCTATTCAAAGGTCTACCCCTATATTCCATCTTTTAGCCTTTCAATGTTGTAATTCAATCACATATTAAAATGTAAATCTCAATGTCACTCCTCAGTAAATCATGGTATGTGCCTCTTAACATACTTTTGCTATACCTATATATGAAATAATTTCAAAATGGAATAGAGCTTTGTATAAAAGGAAAGAAAAGTAGATTCCCATAAGTTCAATTATTTACTCTCCGTCTCTTTTTGACTTCCAAATCTAAAATACTATTACTCTTTCTTGATTCCTGTGCCCCTGTTTCTTGTATAAATTCTCCATTTGTCACTGTTAAAACCTTGGCAAGAATGGCAGTAGATGTTGTAAGTCCTAGAATCTCATTCTCTTATGATCTAAGAGAAGCAGATTTTGTGCCAGTAGAATCCCACAACCCTCAATCAGATTTGGATTTCATTGATTTTGATTTCTCCATTGGTGATAATTTCTCACTAGAACTTTCATCTGCCGATGAACTCTTTGCCAATGGCAAAATCCTCCCTGTTGAAGTCAAGCAATTCGAGCCCACAAAAGAAATTTATCAATCCGAGCCAAGTCAACCAAATCCATCTACAGGTTCTCATAAAATTGTTGAAAATGCAAATGAAGACACAGTTACAAAGAAGAAGACTCTCATAGAATTTTTATCAAACACCTGTGATGAAGAAGAAGAGGAAGAAAAGCCACCCACTAAGCCATTTTGGCAGTTCAGAAGAAGCATCAGTTTAAATTCTGACAATGGATTGCTTAGATCTTTAAAGTTTCTATCAAGGAGCAATTCAACTGGTTCGACTCCGAATCCGAAGCCATCAGCATTGCCAAAAGTTATTCAGAAGCAGAATTCAATGAAAGAGCCATCAACTAGGAGCAGAAACTCATCTTCAAATTCTTCACTTTTCAGCCATAATTATTCCAATATTGCACCAAAGAGGCCTTCATTGAACAGGAGTTCCAGCAAATCTTATGGCAATGGAGTTCACATTAATCCAGTTTTGAATATCCCTCCAACTTACATTGCTAAAGGTACTGTAACTTTATTTGGTTTAGGTTCGTTATTCTGCAATGGAAAATCCAAAAAGAAGAAAAGATGACTCTTGATCTGTTCATCTTTTTGTACAGTCGTCATCTTTATTGAGCTCTGTATAATGGTTTGTACCAACTAAATTATTGTCTGAAGGAATCCTATGATTTCAGTATAAAACAAAGGAAACATGTTAGCTAAATTGTAAACTTGAAAAGGAAAAAACTAAAAAGATATTAAACCATTACTATTGTATTTTCTAATGAGGTCACCTGTCCATGTTAGTTTGCTAATGGAAATATAATAGTTAAAACATATATAGTTATTCAACTAAAATTTCATAATAATTATCAAATTTTATTTATTCTAGAGTAATAGTTGTAGTCCATATTTTATTTCGATTTGATAACTCATTTGAAATCGATATTGTTAGACTTGGACCGAACAACTCACAAGTCGATTCAATCAAATAAACTAGAATCTAGTTTGCTTACAAGGTAAAAGTAATTCTTTTTTTTACCTAAAATGTGAAAATAATCGTATGCCGATTGAATCACCAAAACTAGACATGGGCATGGTTCGTTTTGGATTGGTTTTGAGCCCAACCCGAAACCAACTCGATTGGTTTGGATAAATTCCAATTTAAACCAACTTAATCCAGCTAACATAAAACTTCTCCTTAAGTTAGGCGACTAATCATGTTTTTGCAAAATAAATAAATAAATAAATAATAATAATAATAATAATTTAAACTTTGGCACGTCATAATATATACATACATATTGAACACAAAGGCAAGGTAGAGTAGTATCAGGATGCCAAAAGTGAGGGGACAAGAAAGCAAGGCATCCTTCTTTTAATGCCATGCCATGCTTTTATTTCTTTCAATTTTAATTCTCTGTCGTGAGAGAGAATTATACGTATGTCTGTGTTTTATATTTTGAATTTTTAAGGCTTTTTGGTTTTGATAATGTTAGTTGGACTTGGTTGAAATACGTTGTCTAGAGTTTCCTTTAATTCAGGTCATTTGACAATATCAAGACAAGGATTGAATCTTAATTGCAGTTGCAGGCTTTTCTATTATGGAATCGCTTCAAATTATTGCAACATCTTTTATAGTTGCACAACGAAAAAAAAACCTTTTAATCCCCAAAACCATGAACCAAACATGATTTTTCGTTGAATAATCACTTCACAGCATTGCAACGTCCAATCGATGCACGAAATATGTTGTACGGGGATGGCCACCCTGCCCAACAAAATTTAGTTTTTTTTTGGTTGATTTCCTGAGGAAGGGTCGTGTAGGCCTGGATGGGCTGAACAAGGGCCAGGTCATGCTCACTTGGCTGGACTGACCCGAATTCGTACCTTCAACCTAATTTGATTGTTATGTTAGCTTAGATTTTTTTATTTATTTTATAACCGGACCTCCAGAAATTTTATTAACAAACTCTTACTTATGGTGAAGGAATACCGTAGTTACAAAAAAACACAATCAAAGTCAAAGCGAACCAAACTCCTTATAATTTAAAACAACATTAAGATTTAAAGTCAATCTAAGAGGAGAAATATCCCGTAAACTAAGGAGGCCCATTTTATCCATACGCAAACCTCTTGTAACTGACGAAAGGATTGTGTTAAGAGTCCATCCAAATCTGTGAAACACTAGACCACCCAATCTTGACATGTTATTGGCTACCAAGTTACCCTTGTAATATATGTGTTGGAGTCTTATATAAGATTATAGATAATAGATATTGTATTTCTTCCCAGTAGTCCTCCAAATACAAAATACCACAAACCTTCCTCTTTAGCCAATCAACGATGATCAAAGAATCTAGCTCCACTTCTAGATAATTAATCCCCATCCTTTTAGCATGGCGGAGCCCATGTAGTAATGCCAGTAGCTCAGCACCATTATTAGTACCCTCACCAAGTTTCTCAACAAAAGCTATGACAACGTCTCCCTTCTCATTCCGATCAATACCTCCAGCACCACAAATTTCTAGATTGACCAGGTAATACCCATAAGTATTGTAGGGATGGCAACGGAACGGGGGCGTGCGGCCCCGCCTTGCCCCCGACCTGCAAAGAAATTTCTCGCCCCGTTACCCATTTAAGGCGGGGTGGGCCGGGGCCCTTGCCCCGTTTACTGCCCCATTTAATTTTTTTTTTTTAAGTTTTGAGAATTTATTTTTTAATTTTCCTCATTCATTAGATTGAGATAAATAATTTTAGTTTCCATTTTTTTATTAAAACTAATAAAAAATTTTCATTTAAAGTATAGAATTCTAAAATTAAAAAAAAAATTATTAAACGGGGTGGGGGCGGGGCACTCGTTATCCGTCAAAATTCCCCGAATACCCGATTAAGCGGGTAATCCCTGCCCCATTCGGGACTGGGCCCCGCGGATATCGGGTTTGTCAGATTTTTTTTTGCAATCCTTACAATATTGAGTTTGTACCATCCCACTGGAGGTCTTTGCCATCTCACTACTATGATTTTTTTTTTTAATCGGCTTCATTGGTATATTTAGCTCCCTCAACTCCCATTCATCTCTCTTGTTTAACATTTTCGCTTCAACCCCACCCAAGAGATCCAATATTTTATCTTCCTCCAAGTAGCTCTATAGATTCCATCTTTCCCTCCATCTTGATTGAACAATGCCACAACCATAAATGTCAGCAAATTATACTAGGAATAATAACCACCAAAAATACCTTTATGTGATGTTTGTTTTGCTCTTCGAAACTAAGTTTCTACGCGCTCCCTCCATCCCCGAGTTTGCATGCACCGAACTACCAGTAAGGTTGAATTTTTATTTTTTTTTTTTGCCAAATTTGTTGAGCAACATCCCCCAAGGCCAATATGTGTTCTTGATCCATGTATCCCCCTGCAAGCAACACATAACTTTGATACAATTGGGATACCAACCTTTCGGATTTTTTCTTCTACCGAGAGAGCTCCTTTCATGGCCAACCACATATTTAGCGAAATCTTCTTTGGGAGAGTTGGGTGCCAAATCCAGTCATGCCACCGTGATATTTGCCCCTGACATTTTGTAACTTCCCAAGTATTTTTTGCAGAAAATCTCTCATCCAAGCTTTCGGTCTAAATCAATTTTTCTTACATGTCTAAATTTTCCCCTAGTTTAACAAAAGCCTCTTTAGCTTGTTCTTTCCCAACCAGCTCATCTATCAAATTTCACTCCACACGTTGTCACCTTTAAAATCTATAATCAAGATTTTAGGTTGTTCAACTGATTGCACCCGATCTTCCAAAGGATCCATATTCGACCATCTATCCAACCAAAATGATACAACCACCTTCCTTCACTCTCCATCTAGATTGTTTAATAACATCTGGCATGCAACTCAATAACCATCTTGACCCCTTAGTGGCATCCACCAAAATGATATTTGTAAGTTATTACTGAATTAAGATTGAGTTTTAACTTTAAGTGGTACGTTTCGTAATAAACAATTTAGCTATGAAAGAGAAAATGTGGATATCAAATATCATCTTTTATAAAAACTAGTCGTATGCCCGTACAATGTACAGGCTTTAGTATTTTTAAGGCAATAGTAGCGTATCAAATATTAATAGTATTGTGAGACGTCGTAAGTTTTTAGCCGTTTCTTTTCTAGCGTAGAGGAACGATGAATTTTGCATATGAGACTTATTTTAGAGATGAAAATGAAACACAGGCGATTGCACAAAAAAAAAGTTCTCCAAATTTTATTTTAGACATGAAAATGAAGCACAATTTTTATATCAAAACCTAAGAATCATAATGGCCCAGACCAATCCACTCTTAGGATGGCCAGTGAGTCCATTGGAAATGGTCGATGAGGGCAGACTAGTTGAATTTGATTAGCCTGTTTTGACATAACCATAAAATATAAAATACTTGCAAAACTATGGAGAAACAAAAATGACACATTACTCTTTTTCTTACTTTGCAGAGTTATTATTGTTAGATATTTATACAATAAAAATAATATGTAAATGAAATAATTAATTTAGATGAAATGTCCAATTTGTGAAAAGTGTGAAATTTGTGTGGAAGGTTGGGGGTTTGAGTCACATCTCACGCATTATATTAAAAAGTTTTTGATTGAGGCCTTTGACTTTTGGGCTTTTTTGATTCTAATAATAATTTATTTTAATCATTTTTAGAATTATTTAACGGGTTAACTAGTCAGTAAAATATGATCGTTTTTAACTATCCATTATTAACAACTCATTACCACTAGCCATAAAAATTGCAAATAATACTAGATCGTGGTGAAGACAATTACATCATTTTTCTACATATATAAACACACTTTTGGGCATTAGAAAATAATGAGAAAAAGAAATTTGTATCTTCCTATTCATTAAAATATTATACTCAATTTTTTATATTTCCTAGAGTACACTTGAAAGTTCTGAAACCATTTGTGATTGTTGCACAATTGGTTTATTAGATCGTTGTATCCTGGAGATGATTGTCTACAAAGGTCGCAGCAGTTATCGACAGACAATTTCGTGTTAGCACATCATGCTGTCATGAGACTCGATCAGTAGATAAATTTTATTTCTACACTTTACTGTATTGCAACTAGTAATATTTCTAACAATTAAAACCTAGATATTATACTTGAAGTTTCATTTTAGAAGATTAACAACTTTAAATGGAGTAGTTCAATACATTATATATTAGTTATTTATTTTATAATTTATCCTTTAATATACGTTGTAAGATAGTGGCTCGTTTAATGAAATCAATCTTCAAAGTATGTGTACTCTTAATAGGGTAAAAATGTTGCTCTTTAAGTTTTATGAGTTCTGATATTATATTTTTATTTTAAAGGGTCAACTTTGTTAAAACGAGTAACTCAATTTCTTATATGTCAGTTGTTTATTTTATAATCTTTCGATGTGAGATTTATCTCTTACACTAGGGGAGAAAATAGAAGTGATAAAGATTGTGAACTCAACAACATGACATCAGTGTTAAACCACGATCAAATATGAAACTTATATTCGACTTTGGCGACCATAAAAAAGTTGGCCACAGTGCATTTAGAAATAGTGTTTGTTCATTTCATTTTGTAAGTGTAGACAAGTAAAATTTAAAGTCTACATGGTAATAATGTCTGTGTCTATTTCTCTCTAACTAAAGACCTGTTCAAATTTGGGAGCGGTGGAGTTGGATACAGTCATATTTGGCATGTGTTTTTGTACTCAAAAGTCAGAACAATGTTTCTAATAGGAACATGGAATTTATTGTTTAATCTGAACTTTCGAGTAAGTTTTCTGGGTTACGCCACAGATTTATTTTGCAAACTAAGTGTCTGAATGTAGTGACAAAAATATTTGAGATTTGAACACATTTAGAGAGCTCGACCTATTTGTACTAGGGATGAAAAAGAAAAATCCGTTCAATCCGATGTCCGTGGGTCCCGTCCCGAATGGGGCTGGGATTACCCACCTAATTAAGTAAACGGGGTGGGGATGAGGCGAGAGTTATTACCCTAAAACGGGTATGGGGCGAGTATGGAAAACATAGTTACTGCTCCATTTAAAGTTAATTTCAAATTTAAATTTTCTATCAAACAAAAATAAATTTATCATCATTTTTAAAGAGCGCATAAGTTGTTTTTAACAAATTAGTAAAAAAATAATAATATTTACTAACTAAATATATAAAAAAAATAAAAAATAAATGTGGCGATAAATGCCCCACCCAGCCCAGCCCCGAACCCGCATCGTCCCTCTTTAACTAGGTTTGAGGATGGGGTACGGTAATAAAAACATCCAATGGAATGGGGGTGAGAATGACCGCTCCGTCTCATACCCGTTTCATTGCCATCTCTAATTTGTATACAGGGGAATATGGGGACGTAAAAATGGGGATTGTATCAACTTGTTCCAATATGAAATAATAAGTTCATGAGTTTGGTTTTACTTAAACATCGAGAAATAGGAAGAAACTTACAAAATATATTGTAGCCATTCATGGTTATTTTGGCTGGGTAATCTTTTGGCTTACTAGTTTCAACAACTCTAATTCGTTACACTTCTTCCTAAATGCTTGATCTATGGAAAATATTTGATCAATTGCTTTAGGTGTTAAAATTGGTTTTTTGTGTGGTCCCGACCAAGAATGATCATTAGCAATAACAAAGTGAAGGAATCCCATGACACTACTGTCAAGTACAATACTATAATAAGAAGAGGAAGTGAACATGGATTGAAGTTAACATGTCTCCATCAATTGAATGACTGAATAAGAATGCATGACTCTAAATTGCACAAAAACACAAATTGGAAGAGGTGGGCATGTGGGACTCTCTACATCCTTAGAATGGTATGGAGAAAAGACTTGTCATTTTGGTGAAGTTTTTGACATTTTGTTTATAAATAGGAGTTTGAAAAGGATTTGTGAATATGAAAAGGAAATGTAGATCACATAATGTTTTTCCATTTTGTTATCAGTTATCTTAAATTTGACAACTCCATAAAACCGTAAACAAACAACTAAGCAAGTACATTTCAGCATCACATGTCACATACATTCAGAAATTGTCGTCCGATGTGATAAAATTATTGTTCAATAAGATAATAATATCAATCCTACCGGTAAACACATACTTCGCATTTTTTAAAATTATTTTTTAGATTGTTGAGAGATTTCGATCACGACAATTCTCAATCTTAATTGTTTGTCACATTTATTCAATGGGGGTAATGATGTTGATTAATTGATAGACATAATATTGTGTAATATCCCATCAAATTATTTTAACATAATAGAGTTTCGTATATATGTCACAATTTCAAGACCAGAAATTTTGCAATAATTTCTTTCTATTTGCATTGTAATGGGACTCAAACTATTGATCTTGACAATGATATTGCATATTTCTTGTACTCTCTAGGCCAATCTTGATGACAGGGAACAATCTACCTATAGCAAAGTTTGTCTCATACTCTCATGTGAAAAGGTTGCCACATTTTAGATATAACGACTATGTATAAGTATTAGTTTAAAGAATTTAGCAATACTAACATTATTGAAAATCCGGCACTTAAAAAATAATAAATTTGAAGAATGTAAAATGACGAAAAAGAATTCATTTAATGTACCCAAAGTTTGTTGTGAATAAATCTTAGCTTTGTCATCGTCACCAATACTAACAAAAGTACAAGTATCAAGTAATATGTTTACTTGTCATGACGGGGACAGTTCCAAATATTTTATATTGTGGGGGGTGAGAAATTAAAGACGCTCGAGCATCTAAGGGCGGTAGGGTTCAATAATTAGCTTTCGAACATCTTCTTCTGGCCTTGTTTGAACTCCAACAACATTTACAATAGTGCATTATAAATTATATACTTGACATGCTCTTAACCCTAAGCAACACAAACCTCAATTATAACACGACAATTACAACACAAACCCCAATAATAAGATAGGGTGTGGTACCTTTTTTATATCCAGCAATCATGTTTGATTTCCTTGCAATACCAATAATCAACTCTTCTATCCCTGAGCGTGAGACTAATAATCACCATAATCATTTGAGTTGCTAAAATTAAAATGAAAAGAAGATTTTTCTGTTTTCTAGTTTTGTTTTTGCATGTAATGACTAATGAGTTTGGTTTGTGTATAAAGCAGACCTTTTTTTTTTTTATTCCAAATGATTGACATGCTCTCATTAACCAAGGTGCTGCTGGCCTATTTTGTCATTTGCTTTATTATTTTTTGGGACCAATACATAGGCTTTTAGTAAACCCTATTTCAAAATTAAAGATTTAAGTTTAAAATTTCAAAATCAGATTTTCATTAAAATT
>CAIGRO010087383.1:0-10124 GCA_903798355.1 Fraxinus baroniana | reverse complement strand
TGTGACAAATAATGTAAGAAGAATCGTTCTTCCGTTTATTTTATTTTTCTCGAATGAATCTCGATTATAATCATCAATTGCATGAAACGCTTTTGAATCGATTACAAATACCTTAGCTAAGATCACATGCATGTACAAAACGTTAAAAAAAGATAACGCAATATTTACTAGAGGTCACAAACATTATAACATCGGTCACATATATGCATGTACGAAATAGTCAGAAAATAATAAAACATGATAATATATGTCACATGCAAGTCTAAAAATGTCATACGAAAAGCTCAATATTAGAGGGAAAAAATAAATTAAGAGGTGATATGAAACCATGCATTTATTAACATTATGGCATAACATGCATAAAAAGAGCGCAAATGCAACAACAAAAATAACTGCTTAAAACTTAAAATGAAAATATACATTAAATAATACATAACACACCTACGTACAAGGAGGTCACAACCTTTTTTTTTTTTTGGTTTAAATATTGAATGTTTATTGGTGGAGAGAAATACGGTAGTATTTTCGAAATAATTACATGATTAATAGGTAACCTAATTTATGAAAAGAAAATAAAAAAACGATATGCTCTAATTTTCTATTATCCTTTTTATTTGGAAAGGAAATTGAATTTATCGATTATCCATCCATGTTTATCAATATCTGATTTCATCGTCTCCCATGTATAATTTGAAAACCCTTAAGATTATGATAGTATAAAACAAAAAAATTAATACTTGTCAATACTTAGTGCATCGAAAACATAATTAACCAGGTGAATTATAGAGCTAGACGCTTCTTGGTCATCCTCGACACAAAGTTCTCCCTCAGCTTGCAAATATGATTAGGACTTGAAGAGGAAGAAGAACGGAGAGGAACGGAGAACGGAGAGGAAAAGTAGAGATTAGGACTCAGTCTGCAAAAATCAGAAGACTAAAATACATCATGCAGAAAATCCCCAGTTCAGCAATGCAAGAAAGGCAAACATACCCCAAAGATTTTATAATTCAACAATGCTTGGGAACAAGTAAATAAACCCACATTTCTTCTACTTCAAATTATATACTGACACATAGCTTTTATGGCTTCTACCAGCTAGCACCCTAATTAGTAATTACTATGCCATGTAAAATTGAAGGCAATGGCTTGGCAAGAAAGTTGTGACCGACTAAAGAAACGTAACCTGAATACACACTACATTCTACTTTTCATTGTTAAAAAAAAAAAAAGGAAGTATAATCGAAAGGGAAACAACACGTCCAGTCTTTGAAATCCTTGAGGGCTTCGAATCAGGTGCCTACAATACTCGGGTCTTGCATTCAGAGACCATCAAACACGCACTTGGCAGTCACCTACTGTCTATATAGAAAGTCTCATAGCTGTGTGACTTTGGAGACTTCTCATCCAAGTGCTGGTCAAGAGAAAATAACATATTAATTACCATTACAGGTTTTGGGGGTGGAGGTGGGGTGGGTTTGGTGGGGGGGGGGGGGGGGAAGGGGGAAGTGTAAGGAGGAAGATGAAAACTTACTAGAAATAAAATACAATTACATGCCTATTGTGATAATGAGATCACTATTCTGCTTTAATAACAGCTGGTGCACATATCCCTGCTGTTTTGGTGTTGACATCGTCCGATGATAGAACCTTTCTCTGCAAAAATAAGTGAAAATTGTCTAGAAGTGGTAATTTTCACAAACATTTTACGAGGTATTCGTGCATAATGGAAAATCTATGAGTTTAACCCCGTGAGGGGTGTGAATTTCTGAGGGATAATCCGTATTAATCCTATTCTCTGAATCCAGAGAAATCTTTATAAAGCTTGATTTTCACTAACGAAGCCTTGATAATATTTAGTGAGGATTTGGGCCAATCACTCTCAATACCTTCAGTAGGATATGTGTTATAGAGTGAAAGATGGAACAACAACAAACCCTGCCTTATTGCTAAAAGCTATAGGTTTGGCTAAGAACATCACTTACAATTTGCTCAAAGTCTGGGCTGGACAAGTTGATGGCAAGATTTCTTATCAATAATGAAACCTGCATACCAATAGAAAGTATATGATATCCCTATAGCTGAACTGACTTCAAAGATTCACTTATCAAGGAACCAGCAGGAAAAACTGAAAGATTCTGCACCATTTCGAGTTATTTCGCGTCAAGTAAGTTCTTTTGTTCACAGATGCACACAAACTAAAATTGATAGCTCTTATCCACTTTGTTGAATATAGATATGTATATCAAATAACCTACGAATCACCCATACTTCATGAGACTCAGTAATTTCGACTAGTTATGTCTTCTTCAACAACAGGACAGAAGTTAGTTTTACAATGTAAAAAGTAGTTCCCATGGAAATTTTATGACAGGAAGCAAGAGGCATGAACGAATAAACCACACATGCTCTGATGTTATGAATTTATGTCGTTAATAACAATGGCAACATAACTTCACTCCATCTACGATTCTCTGTTATTTGAACCCCCTAAATGCATACCCATATCTGATACTTGATATTCAGGTGACTCGAAGTTCACCATGCCAACTCCCAACCCCCTACTGCATTAATAAAAAATGGAAAACAACACGACATACACAGTAGAGAACTTTCTTTTCCCCTCATCAGTTACTGAGAATTTTCTTTTCCCCGCTCCCAGTGTCGTGAAAAGAAGGGGAAAAAGTAATCAGAAATCCATTTCACATTTAGCAACTATGTAACTGGTGTACTTTGTCCGAGTAACTGGCACATGCATTCCAGCACCAATACATTGTGGAAATAATGATTATGAGCATTATTTGCTTGACATCTGACACAAACGACAACATAAACGTCAAGTGAACTCACAGTTTCAAAATTAATGGGATCCATTTCCTTGAGCTTCTGCACATGGCCTTTACTGTCAGGATCAAAGACACTCCCAATGAAGCTATAGACTTCAGCAAAATCTGGAATGCCTAAAAACAAATTGAATAAAGCAATTATTACTCAATAACTACACATAGTAATAAAATTGCATGCAGGTCCTACAAAATTTTCAATTGACGAATCATTAAATGGTTTATCTGATCTCAACCCTGCAACCCAAAGCCAACAGAAAGTATAGAAGGAATTGTTATTGATATTCAATATCTCCAGAAACCAAAAATCCTTGTCAAAACATATTTGAGAACTCTATTTCCAGAGACTGAATTGTGCTTTGACAATTTTACATACATCTACATAGTTATGATGCAGAGGGTGACAGTTAATTTGTTGTCTCAGAAAGTTTGCTAAACTCCAGCCCATTTAGAGTAGGCAACAATTAGAACAATAAAGAAATGAAGTTTACACATAAGAATTTCCTCAAGTTCTATGTAATACACCTATAATAGCATATAATTAGGTATAATGATCCTTAAAACAATACCATTTCTCAAAGAAATGAATGTCATCGCAAAAGTATCTTAGTAACAGAATATATTTAATGAGTTGAAACCCTAATTTGAAACCAGAGGGAACAATCTAGGTGGCTGCTTTAATAATAGTTTCTGATAAGCATGCTAATCCAGCAAACGAATGAAGTTAAAATATAAGTATCCAAAAGAAACGATCCAAAGTGAAGAGGGCAATACTCATCAAGCTACGTAAAAATGTAAACACTGAAAGGGAAAAAACCCATAAGAATACATGCATTGGTGGGCAAGTAGAGGGAGAGGTAAGAGCATCTTGAAGAGACTCTTTATTTTTCAAGATCTTTAAATTTATAGAGTATATTTTTTATATACTCCAACAAACTCTTTATTTTACTTTTAACAATCATTTATTGTTTTCCCCTAATTTTTCAATTATATATTTTCTTTTAGATATGAATAGATATTCAATATAATATGAATAATTTCAGTAATGGAAAATTGAGACTTGCAGATTTTGAAATGCAATCATGACGAAATACAAATATAGAGGATGCCCGAGCTCCCTTTTTTTAGAAATAGTGCATTTTGGAATAATATTTTGATGGAGAATGTGTGATTAAAAATAAGGAAAAGTTTTGGGTTTGAATATTGAGGAATGTGTGGGTGAAAATAAGAGAGAAAAAATGTATTTTTGAAATAATGTGGACCAAGCAAGTTGATAGTGCGTGTTTGGCTCTCCAAATGTAGAGAGTCAAACTCACTCTACTTTAAAAAGTTAAAATAAAGAGTCTATTGGAGCCTAATTTCAAGATTTGGTTCTTTAAAATAAAAAGTACCTCATTTTGAAAAGAGTCTTTTGGAGATTATCTAATGTTATAAAAGACTTGACAGAGGAACTTTTTGGGGACTGGATATTGTCTGTTTAAGATTCATCATGATTGCTTGTAACTTAGACTAACTGGAAAGAAAAGCGCGACAAATAATCTTACCATGAAGCAAAGATCCTTGCTTGCCAAGGTTTGTTAACCAAGAAGCTGCAGGTGTTCTAGTTGAATCTCCCATGCCATTCATACTGCCATCACTTATATTTGTAACCTCCTTTGGTCCAATATCAGCTGAATCAGTAATGTAGCATGTCACAAGAAGGGCAGAAAAGTACCCTTAGATAAGTAAGTTCTTTTTTTTTTTTTTTAATAAGTAAATTTCATTGTTTTGGTAAGTGCTTTATAAGCAAATATGGACAAACAACATATCTAAATTCTTGTGCATACCTTCAAATCCGTGAAGATTGTATTCATTAAGGGGTTGCATGGCTCCACTTGATGGATTGTTAACAAGCATGGAAGCATCGTCCCATATAGGATATCCAGGTGCAAGAGAAATCGCTGAAGAAGGATATGCCATGGATGCTTGTAGTGGCACTAAAACTGCCAAAAGTAGTTGAGAAATTGCAAATCAAGATGCCAGAAATTTGATCCAGACTGATATCATATTTTGTTGAGTGGGGAAGACAAACCATTTCTAGGTGCCTTCTGTGGGTACGGATGAGAAGCTTTACGCTTAGGGCGGGGAGGAGGTACATGTGCTACTGCTCCATTCTTTTGAACCTTTAGAAAGTATTTTTGTGCATGACTGCGAATCTGTTGTGGAAAAGTTCAGCTTAATCACACTTTGGAATAAACAAGCCAAATATCATTCATTGTTCAAATACCTTAGACAATAAAGACAAATATTTATAGTTGAAAGACATTTATATTTTCAAACCCCACCTAAACACGAAATCGGGAGGGAACACAATTAGAGCAAAATTTTACCGATACTAACTCCAGGCCCCAATTCCATATTATTCATATTGACTGGAGAGATTACCACACAGCTCAAACACAATGTACACAAAATTGCACTTTTACATCCATGAGAAAAAGACATTGAAGGTTTAATTGATACCTGAATTACAGTCTTCGAACCAACAAAATCTTCAATCTTCTTCCAATCGCGATCAAACCTGAATTTGCCAGAGAAATGGAAAGATAAGCTTCAGAAATTGTTTCACACTACAGAAACAGGGCTAAAGTAAAAAACACCAAAACAAACCAAAACTGCCTTTTGAAACCTTCGGTTTGGTGGCACGTGGACACTCGACATTATGGTATGGAACGAACGGTTTGGTTAAGGTTTCAAATTTTTAATTGTGGTTTGAAATCAAGCCGTTTAACAATTTTTAAAAAGAACTAAAAATATGAAAACATCAGAAATTCCCGATGAAATGCATTGCTACTCAATTGTTAGCGGCCTTTAGTTACTCCTTGTATTAGAACAGATAAGAACTTTAATTGAAAGTAATTCACTTTCTAATTTAAACGAATTCATTATACTCAACCCTTGAATACACAAGTCAATTTAAACAGAATAGGCATTTGTGCTTTCATATATTCATCAGTTAATGAATAAACAACTCCTCCACTCTAGAACCAGTAATTAACAGAAACTCCTGCAAATACCTCGGTTTAATACCAAACCAAACCGCATATGACCGTGATTGAGCGGTTTCGTTTAGGTTTGAGATTTTATCCAACCGTTTTAGACAGTTCGATTTGAAAATTCGTCAAAAACTGCCAAACTGGACCTTTTACTCACCTAACACACAACACAGCAAAATAATCTCCTAGCCTATGCTCCATAAAACATCTGTGAATATTTTAGCAGATTATTATTATTATTATTATTATTATTATTATTATTATTATTATTATTATTATTATTATTATTATTATTATCTCAAGGTAAATTTCGTTACAGAAATGATAGCGAACAACATGCAGAGTAAAAATAGGTGCACAATCAACCAAATGAATGCAAGTAAACTAACAGAAGAAAAATCTCGAGCAATAATTACATCAAAACAAGTAAAATTACACTCGTATTGATTGACTAAGAGCTATGTTCACCTCTCTACACAATTTTACTTACGAAGGAGACTAGAATTAGTTTCTCAGTCTCGCCTCTCAGTTTTCACTCTACAAAGAAAAATGGGGTCGAGGAAAAAAATGAACGGCACAGTGGAATGACAATTTTTCAGAGATAACACATGCGTATAATTATATAAAGTGTATATATACACTAGGGAGGAAATATAGAAGGGCTTAACAGTTGGAGAGCTTCGAGGAATTTGTCGTGTTCTTCATCGGTCCAGCTTTCTCTCGACTTGGTTATGGTATAGGGTTTTCGGACCTTCTTACCCGACCCGTCTGTTGGCGGCGGAGGTGGAGATGAGCCCGAGTTCATTGTACTGCCGCTGGGTTGCGGAGGTTGCCGGTAGGGGAGCGTTGGACTTGGAGGTAGTGGTGTGTTGATGAGTTCGTGATTTGTTTATGTAAATGCGAATGCTCGAGTCTCTGGTCGATTGGTGTGGGCTTTTACACCTATCAAACCAATTAATCGCTCACTCAATCACTGAGATTCCTTGACAGGCTTTGTTTAAGAGTGCCGATGATTTGCTGGTGCGAGTAAATCGTGGAAGAAAAAAGGGCACACGGGTGATTTGGTCGATGGCTTGATGCTACATTTGGGTGTATGTAATCCACAGAATCGTTGGTCCCTCCACGTGAGAAAACTGGTGGTGTTGATCCTCTTCATGTTTCATGCAACCCTCAGATCCACCGTTGGTTTAGGAAGATCTGACGGTTTAAAATATGCCTCCAGTTTGTGGTATATAGTGGCCATTGCTGGTGACACAGCCTAGGCCAGTGGGCCCATGAATTTAGGTCCGACAACACATGTCCACTCAACGAGTCGACTCGGTAGGACTTCGCCAGCTAATGTTCGGTGCAGTCAGTTTGCCTGTCTTGGTGTTTGGCGGGCGGGTTTTTAATTTATTTGTTTTTTTTTTTTTATATCCCTTGTCTGGAGTTTCTAATGGAGATAAACATTGACAAAAATACTTTTGATTCAGCTAAAAAATTAATTAAAATTAAAATTAACAAATAATTTTTAACCACATATTTCATATGTTTCACAATTTTTCAACCATATATTCTATTAACTTTATGAAGATTTAGTAAAAATCTGTTTTTTATTTAAATCAAATTGATACTATAGAAAAACATGTGAAAAGTATTAAAAAAAGGAGGAAATTATAATAATTCAGGTGTTTGAAAATTAAAATTCAAAAATCAAGGACCAAGTTTTATTATTCAAAAATCAAATATTATATTAAACCCCTAACCCTAATTTACCACACCCAACTNGATACTATAGAAAAACATGTGAAAAGTATTAAAAAAAGGAGGAAATTATAATAATTCAGGTGTTTGAAAATTAAAATTCAAAAATCAAGGACCAAGTTTTATTATTCAAAAATCAAATATTATATTAAACCCCTAACCCTAATTTACCACACCCAACTCTCTCACCTCTCTCTCTCGCCTCCTCTTCTCTCCCTTCCCCCTCTATGTAAATCTCCCCTCTACCCAGGAAGAGTAGCCACAAACAGCAAAGGCAAAGGAGAGAATGAATATAAGAGAGTCTCGACGGGCTCTTCCAATGCATCATCTTTGTCTTCAGCTGTATCCACAGAGTCACAAATCTTCATGAAAATTTTCAGCCTCAACGACCTATGCTAGCATTTAATGTTGTTTGCTTAAAGCAGTTTAGTGTACACCCTTTAGAGAGAGGATGTGTGTATGTATAATGTATCTATTTATTGTCTCTCTTTCCTTCTCTATAAATCACTTTTTTCTTCTTCTTCTTGTCACTCTAGATCTCCCTCATCCCTTCTTACCTTTTCTATCTGCATGTATCTCCCTCTCTCTCACACACACAAAAGCACACCGTTTCTCTCTCTTCTGTTCATTTCTTCATCACATTGTTGCTTTTTTCATTGTTTCTCTCACAATTTTGTTCCAAATTTGTATCCCATAAATTTTTTACAGCATCTTTTATTCTGGGAATTTTATTTTTAGCTTATATATACAAGCTTCAAGAACCAGATTACAGTTGATAAAAAAGTACTTTTTTCTCCTTTTAGTTAATTTTTGCTGGGTCGAAATTTTGCAGTTGGACTAATGGATATTTTGCTGATCAAAGGCGCATTCATTTGGCAAAACTATTTTTATTTTGTAGTGTGAGGGGTACGTGACCAAGTATTTGATTATCTGTAACCAATTATTTAATTGTGACCTAAAGATTTGACAATATGTGACTGAAAAATAATCTGTGACCAATAAATTTGAAAATATGTGACTAATGAAATTAACTGACCTATAAATTTTCGAATTTGTGACCTCGAAATCATCCGTAACTAATTAATTTGATAATATGTGATTAATAAATAAATTGTGACATATAATTATGCATAAGTGACTATTAATTATATAATTGTAACATAATTAATAAATATTTTTAATTAATTACCTCTTACCTGAGTTTTGAATTGTTAAACTATCTACCTGATTTTTGAATTGGTGTAAACCATACATCTGAAATATAAATTTTTTCCTTAAAAAAAATGTTACATAGTAGTAATAGTAATATTTAAAACCAATTTACGTAACTATAACAATTACCACAAGCAGTCAACGCATTAAGCCCTTGTTTGAGCTCCATTATTTGAAAAAAAAAAAAAAAAAAATTGGAATAATATTTTTTGAAGAACATGTGGTCAAAAAGTAAGGAAAATGTTTGAATTTATGTGTAATACTCCCTCCGTCCACTTATATAGGCTTGTTTTGTTTTATTAAGAAATCTTATTTAATGTTATTGAAAAAATAATTTTTCCAAAAAAACTTTCTTAGTTTACCATCATTTAATTATCAATAACTAATAGTAAATTATTATTGAAAATAGTAAAGAAATAAGTGTATATTAGTAAACAAATAAAACAAAACATTTTTAATAAAGAAATTAGACTATATAATTGAGACAATAAAATAAGGAAAGTAAGCCTATATAAGCCCCTGTTTGGTACACGTTCAAATTTTTATTCTCATTCTTTTATTCATTTTCAACCACACATTTTTCAATAAAATAATATTTTTCATCACATCAATAATTTTTCCTTCATTTTTAACCACACATTTTCCATCAATCTACTATTCCAAACTCGTCCCTTACATCAGTAACACAACATGCTAAATATCTGTAAACATATTAACATTATGTGACACGAAGCTCAAAAAATTCTTGCATGATTTGCGCTCTTAATAAGGCCCTATTTGAGCCACGTTATAATTTTCATTCTCATTCTTCTACTTATTTTCAACCACATATTTTTCAATAAAATAATATTTTCCATCACATCAATAATTTTTCCTTCATTTTTAACCACACATTCTCCATTAATCTACTATTCCAAAAGACATTTTTCCAAAATAATGTGGCTAGCGACCGAAAATTTAACTCTTTCAAGGAAAAAATTTTACTTTAAAGATTGAAGAGTTTAGTTAACTTGCCACGTCGCTACGATACCTTTAATATTTTAAGTTATTTATTTGGTCACCATAGTATGTTGCCTATCAATTTTTTTTACATGACATTCTAATTATTTCAGCTCAGTCCTATTATTTTGGGAATTCGTTTTATATTAATTTGATCGGTTATTTTTAGTCTTTTGAAAACCATGATTTAGTGTATTTATTTTAAAGTGATGGACGACGATTTAATTTGGCAACTATATAATACTCAATCCAATTTTTTTTATTAAGCGTAACTTTTAAATATATTATTATTAAA
>CAIGRO010087365.1:0-13382 GCA_903798355.1 Fraxinus baroniana | reverse complement strand
GAGTTTGGCAATCTTAAGAAAAAAACTCCATGCAAAAACACAGCAAGCTGAAGTGACTATGGGCACTCCTGGCGTTGGGCGTGTGGGATGGGAGGTTGAGGAACTCGGTATGTCATAATTTTTATTTATATTCTTGTTCCCACTGACTGTGGAAATTTATACTTTTTCATGTGCTTATCATGAGACAATTGGATTTTATAGCCCAATACTGTGTATACCTATCCTGTGTGTTGGGTTACTTTGGCATGATTACCATCCAGCCACTTAACAGTAATTCATCTGCATGAGTTTGCAGTAATTTGTTGTGCATTTCCATGACTGCTAGATGTTGATTTTTCCATTTGCTCGATTTGTTACTCAGCTTCTCTTTCCTCGCTCGCTAACAAATAATAACCATCAGAAAGTAATATTTTACATGATCAAAAGAATTTTTGAGACTGATCGAAAAGTGGTTGTATACACTACTGTAGTAGAAGGCTTTTGCAAGGTACGTGAGTTTGAAGCTGTAATGAGAATTTTTAAGGAAAAATGCAGAGTAATGGGGTCATTTACCTGCATTCCAAATGTTTGTCAGAGTAGTGTGTTACATTTTTTTATTTTCTGTAATTTCTTTTAGTGATAAACATTATTTTTTAATAAAACTGATCACCTCGAATGCCAGAACGAGTCTTATTGAGAGCCAACCCAATGTTCTTGCAAGGAAAAATTCAATTTCAATTGTTACATAAGGAGGAAGCTTGTGAATTTCATCAAAAGATAGTCACTTTTTTTTTTCAAGTTTTCGTCACTTTTTTGAGTTTGTAACTTTTTTTTTTTTGGGTCACTTTTTGAGTGTGTCACTTTTTTTATTGTCTATCATTTATTTAAATTTTCGTCACTTTTTTTAATGTCACTTTTTTTTTTTGAATTTTATCACTTTTTCAGTGTGTCACTTTTTTTATTGTCTGTCACTTTTTTAATCTGTATAACTTCTTTTAATTTGTGCCACTTTTTTTTGAATTCGTCATTTTTTTTTAATTTTATCACTTTTTTTTGAATTTTGTCACCTTTTAAGTTTTTGTCACTTTTTAAGAAGATAAAAAAAAAATGAAATAATACATTATATTTTCCTAACATAATCAGCATATGAATTGGCCTGAACATGGTGATTATTTTAAGAACATGATTACTGATGCTGCACAAATGGATGGTGTTATTTTGAATTTGTCACTTTTTTTGTTTTGCCACTTTTTTTTTTAGTTTGAGCCACTTTTTTTAAAAGAAGTAAAAAAGTGACAATTGGCAATTTTATAAAAAAAAAAGTGACATTGTGTCACTTTTTCATTTTACACAGTATTTTTTACTTCCTAAAAACGTTTCATATGATTTTTCAAAACATCCCTAATTTTAAGAGTATTTTTGTAAGTACTCCTAAATTTTCTCTCTATCTATGGTCATCAATGGCTCCATTTGTGCTTGATGGTGTTTCCCAATGGCAAGCTGTCCCATTATCATTCGTTGTATATGACCCCAAATGACATTGGAAGGGAGAATTATCTATAGCTAATTTGAGAGCCGATTACTGAAATAGTATTACATTCCTTTACATATTCAAGGTCGAGTGATTGGGTATTATTGTGTGGAATTTTACTCAACTCAATTTTGAAATTTGGATGCTCCCAGTTTGATCAAGGCCATGCACCAGACCTACGTAAGAGTAGATCCTAAAGTATGGAATAACTTTAGATTCTCTCTGCAATGATTATCCAATAATCATAGGGAAGATGATATGTGTACTAAATGTTTTACATAATGGTTTACATAGTCAACACGTGGCAACCCCCATGGAATTCATTGATTGTGCTTTCTAGGATTTGTGAAATTCTCTCTATGACACAGAGCAAGTCGATGGTATCAATATCATATTGCGGCCAACCGCCCACCAATTCTTTTGGCGACGAATATATTTGGCACCCTCAATTTGAGTCACCTTTTCTGTCTTCGTATTCCCTTCAATACAGTGCACTGTAAAAATTATCAACTGTTAATAGTAATTGAAGTTTATTTATTGTTTTTGTTAATTAGGCCAAATCTCATGTCGAGTCAATTCTGCTAAGATAATTGTACTCAACGGCTATTCGTGATATCATACAATATTTAGCCAAAAGTATCTCACAATTATTATTTTTCCACTTGCCTTATTATGATTTATAAAATTTAGTTGTTTACGTACAAATATTTTTGAAGAAGTATTGAAAATTGTTGGATTTTGATATCCAATAAATCCCGATCAATAATGTTAAATTGTTTGAATTATATTTCACAGGCACAACTCAACTTAAAGGATAGATCCGAAAACAACGTGGATCATTAGAAGCAACCAAATGAATTGAGCTACTCATGGCACAAAGTCATGTATTGGAAGGCTGTTATAAAATGATAGTTTTTTTTATTGTTAGACACATCAAATAATAAAATATCACATGTATATCACATAGAGTTACTATCGATAGTCTTTACTATGAATATCATTACTCAAAACTAAATATGAGAGTTGTGTAATAATAAAGCTGATGATAGAATTTAGAGAGTTTTGAGTCCAAAATTAATTGTTATAAATTTTTCTATAGAAACATTTACACAAGAATATAGTTCTATGAATTTAGTAATAATTGCCTAGTTATGCATTGTTTACTTCCTTTCAAAAAGAAAATAACAAAAATCACTTCTTTTTTTTTTTGCATTGTTTACCTTTCTATATTCCATAAAACTTTCATACTACATCATAACTATTCCTTCTCTAGGTATTTTGTTCTTTTCCATACAGCAGTACATTGTTATCTTTCCAATTCAACCTTTGTGCTCAAATAAACAATTTCCTACCATACAGCATTCCCTTATAGCAGCAAAAGGGGACAGAATCGTGGTACTTTGTGACGTCGGGCAGAATAGCGATTAAATATGAGAGTTGTGTAATAATAGTTTTGAGTCCAAAATTAATTGTTATAAATTTTTCTATAGAAACATTTACACAAGAATATAGTTCTATGAATTTAGTAATAATTGCCTAGTTATGCATTGTTTACTTCCTCTCAAAAAGAAAATAACAAAAATCACTTCTTTTTTTTTGCATTGTTTACCTTTCTATATTCCATAAAACTGTCATACTACATCATAACCATTCCTTCTCTAGGTATTTTGTTCTTTTCCATACAACAATACATTGTTATCTTTCCAATTCAACCTTTGTGCTCAAATACACAATTTCCTATCATACAGCATTCCCTTATAGCAGCAAAAGGGGACAGAATCGTGGTACTTTGTCACAACCTCTACACTAGAAAGTTGAATAATGTAAAAATTTAATTAGTGCTAAGCAACTTAAGAAAATTATAATTGAATTTCTTTGTATAATACTCACTCCACACCTTGCACCATATTTGCAACTGCCCTTCTCATAGAATTTGCACTTCTATTTTTTTATAACAATGAAAAAAGTTAGAATTCAATAAGTAAAAATAGTAAAGTAAGTTTTGAAAAATAATACTAATAAATTATCTCTTGTTCCTAGATGTTCTTTTGTACGGGACTGTTGCCTATTTTGAGATCATGGTCACCGTGAGCAAATTATTATTATTATTATTATATATATATATATATATAAAGTAGTTAAGAATGTAACAAGTGGACATTATAAAAATGTAATTCCAAACTATAAAATGTAAACAAATAATAAGGAAGGTAAATGGTGAAACAAACCGTACAAATTGAATTGAATTAATTTTCTGTGATTAACAAAGAGAACTAATTTTCTGTTAATAACAACCCGGCAAAATGTAGTGCACGGATAATTTTGGCAAATTCAAAGTCCATTTTCATTGAAATTTTGGGATTTAATAATTTAATACTAAAACCACTGAATTTTAAGTTTTTATAAAGAGCTAGAAATATTATATGAAATAAACGAAACAACAAAAAGAAGTATTATAGCAAAATGCAGTGCATATATAATTTTGGTAAATTCATAATCACTTTTCATTGAGGTTTTGGGGCTTAGTTACCCAACAAANATTGAGGTTTTGGGGCTTAGTTACCCAACAAAATGCAGTGCACAGATAAGTTTGGCAAATTTAGAACCCATTTTCATTGAGATTTTGGGGTTTAATAATTAAATACTACAACCACAGAGTTTCATATTTTTATAAAGAGATGGAAATATTATAAGAAATAAACGAAACAACAAAAAGAAGACCTACAGCAAAATGCAGTGCACAAATAATTTTGGTAAATTCAGAATCACTTTTCATTGAGATTTTGGGGCTTAGTTACCCAACAAATCACAGATAAGTTTGGCAAATTTAGATTTTAGACCCATTTTCATTGAGATTTTGGGGTTTAATAATTAAAACTAAAACCACAGAGTTTCATATTTTTATAAAGAGAAGGAAATATTTTATGAAATAAACGAAACAACAAAAAGAAGAACTACATCAAAATGCAGTGCACAGATAATTTTGGTAAATTCAGAATCGCTTTTCATTGAGATTTTGGTTTTGATAACTAAATGGTAAAACCAACAGAATTTAAGCTTTTTATAAAAAGCAGGAAATATAACATAAAATAAATAAACAACAAAAAGCAGAATCACAGCAAAATCCAATGCACATTGTATCCAACATAACGAAATCGAAATTACTGTTTCCAACATATCCTAACATCAATTCACATCGTATTTGATACGTCCATGTCCTGAGTAGGAGTTGACATCAGTAGAATCTAAAAGTGAGATTCATGGTAATTAAACTTGTAGTAATAAATTTATTGATTTTAGATTGTAATCACTGAGTTATTATTTTTGTACTTGGCTACCATTCTACCTGACATCAATTCAAAATGCAATTTGATACAAAATGATTTCATAATTTATTTCTTTTCTAATCGACTTCGATTATATAGGGTTTCTAAATTACATTTGCTCCACATATGTTCTTCTTCGAGTTTATATTCTCATCAATGGGGAGCGAGTTTACGAACAGATTTAAAGAACCTAATTATAGAGTTACAAGCTTGAACTTACATTGCAGTTCTCCTTATTGCAATAAAAAATAAAAATAAAAAAAAATGCACAGGTTTGTCTTGAATTTTGGATCTTTCCCCTCTTTAGAAGCCATAGTGGTGTTACTTTTGAAAAGTGAACTTGAAAAGCAAAATGACACTTAAGGGTACTAAACTAAACTAGAATAAATATATAATTGCTATATAGTCCTCAAAAAAATCTCTAATATGTACTTGTACCCTAATTTATCAATAAATTTCAGTATGACTCCTGTTGTCCTTCGTTTAAATTGAAGTTTAAGTTTAAAAGTCAATCAAAATACATTTAGACTTTTAGGATAATAATGTTGTATTTAAGGCCCTCAATCTTTTTTATTGTAATAATTTATCCGCAACTTTTTCATTGCATTATTATATTCAACTATACAGTAATTGACACATGTCATCTTTAATATAATGACCACATAGGGCCATCAAATATCAAATAAAATCATATGAGACCTAAATGTATCATACTTCTTTGATCCTTGTTTATAACTAATTTTTATAGACCTAAGAAACATAGAGCCCAGTCGAACTTTCACCACACAGTCACAAGAGCAATTGTCAAAAATACATGACATTTATGTGGCAAAACATACCACGAGACTATATGTGTAACGACACAAAGTTCGTGTACTATCATCCGCGCCCCACGGGATTTGAAAACAAGACATCAGTCTTGTGAAAACTTAAGTTGATTCATAGTACCCATTGAAAAATATTATCTTTTTCCCCGTAGATTTGTATTTTCTTTATATATTATTACTCAGTTACTTTATGACTCTGTAGTTGTAAATGCTCATCCCTTCTTTTTTCATCGACCTTCGAAACATAGAAAGAAGTAATTAAGACAATGTATTTATTTGAACTTCGTGAGTACTCACTTGATTCTTCATCAATTTTCTTGTTCTTAACTAAACTCCAAGCGGTATTCTTTAACGAACTGGTTTGACTACATCAACAAGAAATAATGCAAACAAATCAAGGACAACATTGTGCAAAGTTAATGAAATAAGACTAAGACTATCATAAACTTTCCCTTCAGAGACCTAATCTCTATTAGGTAAGCAATACATTGTTGAGGTCCCAGTATTGCACCGATATTAAGGCAACCTGAGAATAAGGGGTACACAGTTCAAAAATCCTATGATTTGATAGGTTGTTTACCTCCCATTCCATTTCTTTGTGGTCAATGCTGTTAGGTATTTGATGTAATTAGCAAATCTGTTAACAAAAGATACTAAAATTAATATGTGTAAAAGTAAAGGAGTTAGTTGCAATTAGTTGAATTTGTGTTATATTAGATCAAGGGTTCAAGAATGGAAAAGAATGAAAAATGGCGTCGGAATTTCGCTAACTTATCTCTATAACTTGGCTTGAACGTCAAAAACAGAAATTGCGTCGCTCGCCTATCACCTTGCCTTCGCTCGAAGGACAACTTGTCGCTCGACTATCGCCCAACCCTCGCTCGAGTGACAGTGTCATTCAAAAAGTTTTAATGCGCGTTTTTAAGATTTTGTGTCCGGCTCATTCAATTCCAAAACCTAAACTGTAAATACCAAACGCCACAGAATGATTTTTTGAAGGTTGATCATTGTGCAAACACATAGTTCTCATATTCTCTTCATCAATTATCTTTTAACCTTCATACTTCAAATGATTCTTGGCGGTGAAAACATCATATCCTCAATCCAAATATCAAACTGTTGCTTCTTACATATCTATCAGAGTTCTAAAGATCAAGGGAAGGTAACGGGAGTTCCAATTGATGAAGAACGCGGAGTTCTTCGTTAATCTACATGAGATACACAATTTGATAAAGCCACGAGTTATTGCAAGATCGTCTATACCAGAAAGTTGTATAATATAAAAATATAATTAATGTCAAGCAATTTAAGAAAATTATAATTCATTTTATTTTTAAAATACTAATCCAACACCTTGCACCATACTAGTTGCCTTTTACATAGAATTTGCACTTCAATTTTTTACAACAATGACAAAAATGAAGTTAGAATTCAATAGTTATAAATAATGAAGTAAGTTTAAAAAAATAAAAATGAATAAATAACCTCTTGTTGGTAGATGATCTTTTGTACAGGACTCTTGCCCCTATTGTGATCGTTGTAACGAAAGCTTTCGTCAGGAAAATTCTATTATTATACATCGGTAAAATTAATTAATTAATATTTTTCGACGAATCATAAAATAAATAATTCCATCGGTAACTATAAAATTGTTTTTTTAAAAAAGGAAGGTTCCAATGGAAACAATTCTTTGGTAAATACTTTATTATGTAGGTAATATATAGCAAAATGAAAAAGTTATTCTAATAATATAAAAAAAAAATCTATGGAAAAAAATTGTGAAAAAAGGGAAAATACGAAAAATGATAAATAAATTGTGAAAAAATACGGATTATCGACGGCATAATTAGATTACCAATGGACAATAAACAAACTTCTTTTAATCATTTTGCGATCAATGATATTTTTGTACCAGCGAATTTACATTGATTTTCAGGGACTTAATCTCTATTAGGCAAGCAATACATTGTTGAAGTCCCCGTATTGCATCGATATTAAGGCAACTTGAGTACACATTTCTAAAATCCTATGATTTGATGAGTTGTTTTCCTCTCATTCTATTTTTCTGTGGTCAATCCCACATTCATATTCCAGTCATTATGCATAATAGTCCAATCATTTCAGAACTTCACTACCCATAAAACTCAAATGAGGCTTGCATATCATATGATTACAAATTACATATTCATGAACGTAACTACCTTTTCATACACAATGAAACATTGAAAAAATATTTCAAACATATAGCTCTATGAATTCAGCAAGAATTGCCTCGTTATGCATTTTTACTTTTCTCCCAAATAGAAAATAACAAAAACTACTTTATGCGTTGTTCACCTTTCTATTCTCCATAAAACTTCCGTGCTACATCACAAATATTCCTTCTATATGTACTTTGTTCTTTTCTATACAATAATACGCTATTCTCTTCCAAAATCAACATCGGTGATCAAAATAAAAATTTCCTTCCATAGAACATTCCCCTGTAGCAGCAAGAGGGGACATAATCATGGTACTTAGTTGCTACATCTATACTAAAAAGTTGTATAATATAAAAACATAATTAATGTTAAGCAATTTAAGAAAATTAAAATTCATTTTATTTTTAAAATAATCACTCAACACCTTGCACCATACTTACAACTGCATTTTTCATAGAATTTGTACTTCTATTTTTTACAACAATGACAAAAATGAAGTTAGAATTCAATAGTTATAAATAATGAAGTAAGTTTCAAAAAACAAAAACTAATAAATAACCTCTTGTTGGTAGATGTTCTTTTGCACGGGACTCTTGTCCCTATTGCGATCATTGTAAGGAAATCTTTCGATGGAAAAATTCTTTTATTATCCATCGGTAAAATTAATTAATTAATTAATTGATATTTTTCGCCGAATCATAAAATAAATAATTTCATCGTTAACTATAAATTTATTTATTTTTATATTTTTTTTAAAAAAAGGTTCCAACGTAAACAATCAGTTGGTAAATACTTTATTACGTCGGCAATATATTGCATAATGAAAAAGTTATTCTAAAAATATTAAAAAAAAATTGTGAAAAAGGGAAAAAAACGAAAAATGATAAATAAATTGTGGAAAATACGGATTACCAATGGACAATAAACAATAAATTATTTTAATTATTTTGCGATCAATGATATTTTTGTACCGACGAATTTACATTGATAATCAGGGACCTAATCTCTATTAGGTAAGCAATACATTTTTGAAGTCCCCGTATTGCACAAAAATTAAGGCAACCTGAGTACACAGTTCAAATTTCAAAATCCTATCATTTGATAAGTTGTTTACCTCCCATTCTATTTTCTTGTGGTCAATGCCACATTTAACTTCTGGTCATTATGCATAATAGTCCAATCATTTCATAACTTAACTACCCATAAAACTCAAATGAGACTTGCATATCATGTGATTACATACTACATATTCATGAACGTAATTACCTTTTCAAGCACAATGAAACATTGACGAAATATTTCAAACATATAGCTCTATGAATTCAGTAGGAATTGCCTATTTATGCATTGTTTACTTTCCTCCCAAATAGGAAATAACAAAAACTATTTTATGCATTGTTTACCTTTCTATACTCCATAAAACTTCTGTGCTACATCACAAATATTCCTTCTATATGTACTTTGTTATTTTCTATACAATAATACGCTATTCTCTTCCTGAATCAACCTCGGGGATCAAATATAAAATTTCCTTCCATACAACATTCCACTTTAGCAGCAAAAGGGGGACATAATCATAGTACTTAGTTGCTACGTCTATACTAGAAAATTGTATAATATAAAAATATAACTATTGTTAAGCAATTTAAGAAAATTATAATTCATTTTATTTTTAAAATACTCACCCAACACCTTGCACCATACTTACAATTGCATTTTTTGCATTTTTCATAGAAATTGCAATTCTATTTTTACAACAATGACAAAAATGAAGATAGAATTCAATAGTTATAAATAATAAAGTAAGTTTCAAAAAATAAAAATTAATAAATAAGCTTTGTTGGTAGATGTTCTTTTGTACGGGACTCTTGCCCCTATTGCGATCATTGTAACGAAATCTTTCGTCAGGAAAATTCTGTTATTATCCATCGGTAAAATAAATTAATTAATATTTTTCGACGAATCATAAAATAAATAATTCCATCGGTAAATATAAAAAAAAAATTTTAAAAAAAGGAAGGTTCCAATGGAAACAATACTTTGATAAATACTTTATTATGTAGGTAATATATTGCAAAATGAAAAAGTTATTCTAATAATATTAAAAAAAAAAATCTATGGAAAAAATTGTGAAAAGGGGGAAAATACGAAAAATGATAAATAAATTGTGGAAAATACGAATTACCGACGGCATAATTAGATAACCAATGGACAATAAACAATAACCTTGTTTAATTATTTTGCAATCAATGATATTTTTGTACCGACGAATTTACATTGATATTCAGGGACTTAATCTCTATTAAGTAAGCAATACATTGTTGAAGTCCCTGTATTACACCGATATTAAGGCAACCTGTAGAGTACATAATTCTAAAATCCTATGATTTGATGAGTTGTTTTCCTCCCATTCCATTTTTCCGTGGTCAATGCTACATTTATATTCCGGTCATTATGCATAATAGTCCAATCACTGTAGAACTTAACTACCCATAAAACTCAAATGAGACTTGCATATCATGTGATTTACAAACTACATATTCATGAACGTAACTACATTTTCAAACACAATGAAACATTGATGAAATATTTCAGAAGTATAGCTCTATGAATTCAGTAAGAATTGCCTAGTTATGCATTGTTTACTTTTCTCCCAAATAGAAAATAACAAAAACTATTTTATGCATTGTTTACCTTTCTATACTCCATAAAACTTCCGTGCTACATCACAAATATTTCTTCTATATGTACTTTGTTCTTTTCTATACAATAATACGCTATTCTATTCCAAAATCAACATCGGTGATCAAACATAAAATTTCCTTCCATAGAACATTCCCCTGTAACAGCAAGAGGGGACATAATCATGGTACTTAGTTGCTACGTCTATTCTAGAAAGTTGTATAATATAAAAACATAATTAATGTTAAGCAATTTAAGAAAATTAAAATTCATTTTATTTTTAAAATAATCACTCAACACCTTGCACCATACTTACAACTGCATTTTTCATAGAATTTGTACTTCTATTTTTTACAAAAATGAAAAAAATGAAGTCAGAATTCAATAGTTATAAATAATGAAGTAAGTTTCAAAAAACAAAAACTAATAAATAACCTCTTGTTGGTAGATGTTCTTTTGTACGGGACTCTTGCCCCTATTGTGATCATTGTAAGGAAATCTTTCGATGGAAAAATTCTTTTATTATCCATCGGTAAAATTAATTTATTTAATTGATATTTTTCGCCGAATCATAAAATAAATAATTTCATCGGTAAGTATAAAAAGGTTCCAACGTAAACAATCAGTTGGTAAATACTTTATTACGCCGGCAATATATTGCATAATAAAAAAGTTATTCTAAAAATATTAAAAAAAATCTATGAAAAAAAATTGTGAAAAAGGGAAAAAACGAAAAATGATAAATAAATTGTGGAAAATATGGATTACCGATGGCATAATTAGATTACCAATGGACAATGAACAATAACTTTTTTTTAATTATTTTGCGATCAATGATATTTTTGTACCGACGAATTTACATTGATAATCAGGGACCTAATCTCTATTAGGTAAGCAATAAATTTTTGAAGTCCCCGTATTGCACAGATCTTAGTACACAGTTCAAAAATCCTATGATTTGATAAGTTGTTTACCTCCCATTCCATTTTTCTATGGTCAATGCCACATTTAACTTCTGGTCATTATGCATAATAGTCCAATGATCATTTCAGTTTTTAACTACCCATAAAACTCAAATGAGACTTGCATACCATGTGATTACATACTACGTATTCATGAACGTAACTACCTTTTCAAGCACAATGAAACATTGACGAAATATTTCAAACGTACAGCTCTATGTCAGTAAGATTTGCATAGTTATGCATTGTTTACTTTTCTCCCAAATAGAAAATAACAAAAACTATTTTATGCATTGCTTACCTTTCTATACTACATAAAACTTCCATGCTAAATCACAAATATTCCTTCTATATGTACTTTTGTTCTTTTCTATACAATAGTGCGATATTCTCTTCCTGAATCAACCTCGGTGATCAAACATAAAATTTCCTTCCATACAACATTCCCTTGTATCATCAAAAGGGGACATAATCATGGTATTTTGTTGCTACGTCTATACTAGAAAGTTGTATAATATAAAAATATAATTAATGTTAAGCAATTTAAGAAAATTATAATTCATTTTATTTTTGAAATATGCCCAACGCCTTGCACCATACTTATAACTGGCTTTTTCATTGAATTTGCACTTCTATTTTTAACAACAATGACAAAAATGAAGTTAGAACTCAATAGTTATAAATAATAAAGTAAGTTTCAAAAAATTAAAATTAACAAATAAACTCTTGTTGGTAGATGTTCTTTCCCTATTGCGATAATTGTAACTATGAGCAAACTATTATATTATTAAAAAGAAGTCAATATTGTAACAAATCAACATTATAAAAAATTAATTCCAAACTAGAAAAAGGTAAACAAATAATAAGGAAGGGAACGGGTGAAAGAAATAACAGAAAATGAATTGAACTAATTCTATATGAATAACCGATAACTAACTTTCATTGAATAACAAACTAGAAAAATGCAGTGCAAAGATTATTTTGGCAAATTTAGTTAATAACTAAATACTACAATCCGTTGGTAAATACTATATTCTTTCGGTAATATATTGCAAAATGAAAAAGTTATTCTAATAATATAAAATAAAATAAAAATCTATGGAAAAAATTGTGAGAAAAGGGAAAATACAAAAAATGATAAATAACTTGTGGAAAAATGTAGTGTCCTTGATACATAAATTTTGTGGTTAACAATGAATTTGTATTTCGTAAATATATTTTGAGATTCATAAAGTTTGGAATAAATTGTGATAATTTTGAACTGGGAATTTTGATTTGATATACATTTAATTGGAGATTTGGAGAATTTCAAAATGTAACAATAATAAATATTACAAGCATTGGGCCCGATGGTGATAGTGTACCAACGAATGTTATAGGTGGTGGGCACGATAGTTATGGTGTAATAATGAATGCTATAGGTGGTGTGCTTACGAAAGTAGGGTCGTAAATGGATTGAATATGGATCGAATATGTCTATATCTGATCCGATTCGATCCAATAATCCAATGGATATTTGATTGTTAAATTCATATCCGATTTTTTATGTTATCAAATATCTGATCCGATAATTCGATCCGAAATTAATAAAAATTAGGAAAAAATGACTTTATGTTCTTTAAAAACTTTGGACTAACTTGATACCTACATATTTTTACTAGCAATCCCAATAGTAACTTCTACCATTATGATGTTCATTTTTTTCATCTTCTAATTTTCTATTGACATTCGACATGAGATAATGTAAAAATGAATTTCAATTCTAAATATAAATATTTTATTTCATTATTTCCACTAACAAATCAAATTATTTGTTACATATTAATTATTAGTTTTTAAAGTTGTAAAATAAATTACAATAATAAATTTAATTA
>CAIGRO010087361.1:0-11515 GCA_903798355.1 Fraxinus baroniana | reverse complement strand
GAAAGGTTTTCGCAAAAATCATCGACTCCAAAAGAAAGAAGAAAATGGCAAAAGAAAAATAGATTCATAAAAAAGAAAGCCCTTCAATTAACATGGGATGAGAGTGAAGATGATGATCATGAAGAAAATGGAAGTCAAGAGGAAATTGCCAACATGTGTTTCATGGCTATTTATGATGAGGTAAATTCGAATGAAAATTGTTCATATGATGAATTATTTACCTTTTATGATGAAATTCTTGAAAAATTTGAAAAATTTGATCTCAAACACTCTACTGTCAAAAAGAAATATGATTTATTGAAAAAAAAAAGGCAAAAACATTTTTGGAAATACAAAACGATTTTTGAGAAAGAAAAATGAATCCTTTAATTAAAAAAAATTCTTCCTTAAAAGAAAAGATTTTAGATTTGACTAAAGTTGTTTTATAAATTCATTGAAGGTAAGAAAAAATTTGAGTTAATGCTTGATAAACAAAAATGTGTTTTTGATATAGGAGGAATTGGATGCAAACCTTTTTTGAAACAAGTCTATGAAAAATATCTTCGTAGAAGCATCTAATTCTTTATTTCCAAATGTTACGTGCAGCTTTTGTAACAAAGATTGACAAGTAGCTTTCAATTATTTAATCAGCACTTTGAAAGCAAACAAAAGTAGATTCAAATGTCTACAAACACTAAATACTAAGTACCCAAAATTGTATAGGAATCAAAGATAAAAAATTAAAATATTTCTTGTAAATACCAAAGAAAATAAAGAGCAATTAGCTTTTGTACAGTGAATGCTCAAAATACATTATGGGAGATCAAACATTATTATCAAGTTCCAAAATGATGGATGGAGATCATGTCACTTTTTGAGATAATACCAAAGGAAAAATCATTGGCATTGGAAATATTAGTTATCATTAATCTCCCTTTATTGAAAATATGATATTAGTTGATAATATCAAACATAACTTTCATAGCATCAGTCATCTATGTGATAAATGTAATCATATCAAATTTGATTCTTCCAAATGTCTTATTGCGGATGTTTATACACTTATCTAGGTCGTTAAATTAAAATATTTTTTTTATTTTAATTAATTATGGGTTATTTTTGTGTAAATTACATTTCTTCTGTAAAGCTCAATGCAAATGGCAGAATATGATGAAAGGAATGAGAAAAGGGTGAAACGAAGGTCAAAAGTAAAAAGTTGATTTTGATCTTATATCAATGATTGGATGATGCTAGAAGCCAATTTGATGAGAATGGAAGACAATGGACTAAAAATGAATAAAGAATGATTTAAATGCAATCTTGAAAAATCTCAGGGACCAATTTGCAAAATTGATCACCAGATGCATAGCCATGCTTACGCATGGACATTCGGCCTTATGTGCAGGGGCGAATCCAGGAATTTCGTTCAGCTAGGGTGTTGACCGGTGACTGATACCATTGACCATCGACAATCAAGGAAAAAATATAATTCGATACATATATAAATGCATTAAAACACATTAATGGAGATTTAGTTTCCTTATAAATACAATCGTCTTCTTTAGGTAAAAATTAAGAAAATCCCATGTAATGGAAGGTAACATTGTTAAATCAAAATGGTTTCTCCTAAATTAACCCCATTTCAACACATTAACAGAGATTTAGTTTCCTTATAAATGATGTGCAGTTCATTTCTTTCTTGTTAAATATTCTATATAATTTCTTCCAAAATCCACCAACTGACCAACCCCACGGCCACGACAAAAATTCACACTTGTGTGGGAGGGGTAGAATTGATGTAATCCTATTAAAGCTAAATAATCATGATCAATTACAGTTGAAATATAAAATCAGAATGCACCCAAAAATAGGAAATACTGAAATACCTAGGCTCAGGTTGATAGGCTCAGAAGTCGCAGCAGAAAACAAGAGACGAAGCCGGATGCCGGAACCGGAAGCCTCCACACCCACAGACCACAATCCACTACTCCAAGTCTAGCCTCCATTCCAGCTCCACGCCTCCACCGCCTGCGTCAAAAACTCACAGCAACCCAAGCCCCAAAATAATTTCGCCCTCGCCAGTCGCCCCTTGGCGCATCGTCTACTCGTCTCCAAGACCAAGACTCAACTCTCTCTCCCTACTCCCTCCTCTCAACCGAACCCAAAGCAAAAGAAGGGGAGTATGAGATTTTGGATTATTTTGGTTAATTGGTTTTGTTGTGGTATTGGGTTGGACACTTGGGCCATTAATTGGGACTTTTTTTAAAAAAAAAAAGGCCCAATAAACTCCCTGCTTCCACTTCCAGAGACTCAGACTCCACGCCTCCCAACTCCTTCTTCATCTTTCTTCAATCCCCGGCTCCGGCAGGCGGTCTGAAACTTCTGGCGGAGCCAGCACGGGTGGCCGCGGGGGCTGGCCAGGTGCTGGGTCCGCCCCTGCTTGTGTGAGCGCTCCCCCAATTGGATTAACTAAGCCAAAATTGGCTCTACCATGGTATGATATACTAGTCTCTATTTGAAATTGGACAGACGGGCCACTTTCCTTATTTTTGTCCAACTCCTTATGGTATAATTTTCGAGCCTCTATTTAACGTACTTGAGGCTGTTAAGAACGTACCTTGAAACCATATATTGTCAAGAAGAAGGCTAGTAAGAGATTACAAGGGGAATAATACAAGAGATTGAATATTCAAAAATCGGATTCAATATTCAAGACTAAGAAGCTGATTTTTCAAGTTTTTACTATTGTTCTTTAATTCGGGTGATATCTTTTCGTAACATTTTATGTAATTTTCTTACAAACATATTAGGCTGATTTTTTATATTGTATTGGATAAAGACAATTTCATTGGTGATAAGATTCGGGTATCAAAATATTAATATTTCGTAATTCTTTTAATGGAATTATAGCATAATTTATTATATAATGTGTTACTAGGTGAAACTGAATGAATGGAAGTGAAATTGAAAGAAAGAAGCGTAAAATGGTAAGAACATGTAGGGAACTATAAATAGAGAAAAGAATGCACGAATTAGAGGTTCTAACATTTATAGCAAGGTAGTGCCTAGCCTAGGCGTTGCCTAGGTAATCTTCGCGATGCCTAGGCGTTGCACCGTACATTAGATTTTTGATTGAATGGGCCATGAGAAGCCCATAAAAAGACTCCAATTTGGCCAAGAACATGTAGGGAACTATAAATAGAGAAAAAAAAATGCACGAATTAGAGGTTCCAACATTGAAAAAAGAGATATACAACAAGAGATCGAAGAGTCAAATCAAGAGAAGAAATTCATCTCGGGATTCAAGTTTAAAGTAAAGATTGGAAGCGAAAGAAGATCTTAGTGCAAGAGTTGATTCTTTTCTATATCTTTATTCAATTAATCTGGTAATGTACTCAAACATAATTATTTATTTTCCCTTTTACATTATGTTTAACTAAACTTTAAATTATGACGAACAATGTAGTCTTTTTGAGATCCTTGATTCTTTAATTTCAAAATTTATGTGGTTTATTCTTTTATGTGTTGATTCTATTATGAGATTAATGCTGGCCAATAATTTGATGATTACTTGAGTTTATTTATGAATCGAGAGGTGAGTTTGAGACTTAGAACATATAATAAAATATGGTAAAGTAGTATAACGTGTAGAGATACATATACTAATTATTGTTGTCGTTATAGGAATTCTTAGAACCATAATTCGTTTAAGGGTAATTCGCATAGAGATATGAAATTGAATTAGTTAAATAGGTTCTATGAGAACTCGAGAGGGGTAAATTGAATATCATAGAAGGATTCGATTGAACACTACCGTAGGTTAAAATCTTGAATTGAGAATTGAGGTGATCATTAGATGAACTTGTTTTACCCTAATATTCATCACTCATTCGAATCTATTAATTTAGTGTTTGCAATTTCATATTACTTTCCATTAGTTCCCAAGTAAGAAAAATTATTCACACTATTACCATTCTTTATTTGTCTTTTATCAAATAGGAGTTAGGAAAAGTAGATTAAGAATAAAGTATAGTCCTCGTGGGAACGATAATCCGGACTCAAATGTCCACTATATTACTTGTTACGATATCGTACACTTGCGTTATAAAAAACGCAACAATTTGTTATTTATTTTTAATTTAAAGATAGGTAGCTAATTAAATTCTTGTGTTCTTGATTAATCATGGATGATTATTTCACTATTTGAGCTATTGATCACCAATTAGATAACTTGTTGCCTGTTGTAGTGCTAGGAGGTTCACAATAGGTTTAGAATATTGCATAATTAACATACGGGCACTAGATGTTAAGAATAACATGTATGGCATATGATAATCGTGTGATTGAATATATTTCTTTGCATATAAATTCAAACTTGGAATAGTATTAGGTCATGCTTAGAATATGTTTGACTTTGGAAAATAAATCTGAATACAATAGGATTATCAATTGTCACGAACACATGGATAACACTAAACTACTTAAGTTGAGAATGGAAATAGATACCAATAGGTGGATTTTGAAATCTAATATATTCATTCCATAATTTGATACAAACCAACACATTTAACATAACAAATAACATGACTTAGGATAATTACAAACCAACAATCTCTTTGTGATACTTATATTGAAGTTGATAAAAACTACTACACTATAATTAAAATTTATTCATTGTGAGCCGATAACTCAACTCATCATATTATTACTTGTCGATGATCTCATAAACTTGCGGGATTTATTAACAAGTTCTTGATGTCGTTGTCGGGGAATAATTTGTGTTATTTTAATTTATTAATTTAAATTAGATTCAATTTCTCTTTTTATTTTTAGGCTATTCATCACACAGCCTAACTCCTTTGTGCTTTATTATTTTTGGGTAGTCACTAGTTCATGCAAGATTCTGACGAGATTGAGCCTCTTCCGATAGATTTTGAGATAGAAATAACCTTTAGACAACAGAAGACAACAGAGAGAAGCACTATATGGCATAAAATCAAAATCATGTTCAGAATCCATTACCACTACCTCAGCTAGTTCAGCCAAGGGTTCTCATCAACGATGGTTAAATATTAGTTAGGGACAATGTGAATCCCATACATGTGCTTGTACAACCTGCAATTATATATCCTTCATTTGGGCAAGACTTTCACCTTCAATTGGATGTCATCAACTTATTTAAAAATCATCATGACATCATCTTCTTCGGGAAAGCAACTGAGAATCCATACTAGCATGTTCAAACTTTTGTGATGCTATGTAAAATAATTAGTCATGAGAGGATGTCAGTAGATGCTTTTCGAATGTGCTTGATCCCACTCACTTTGAAGGATAATACAAGAGAATGACTATGTTTATTACGTGTCGGGAATATCGTGTCTTGGAATGACAAGGTTCAAAAGTTTACAATGAAGTTCTTACATCTCATGTCCATCAGATCAGAAATGAAATCAATCTTTCATGTAAAATGACCTCGGAAGCTATCCAGGTGAGTCGTTTTAGGAATTGTTTAAGAAGTGATCTAATAAACATTCCTAAACAAGCCCATATATACATTTTCTATTTAGGACTACTTCCAAAATACCTTAATATGGAAGATGCTTCAGCGGATGGTTCAATAATTAAGATGAATGTAGACGAGGACCTTGGCTTTTAGAATGAAATTGTAGAGAATCTATCTATAAGGTTGACCAACAAGGATAATCCTAAGAAAATAGCGGTTATTCACAACATTGATTCAGTGACAACAATAGCAATCCAAATGGAAGTAATAATGAATAAATTGGATAACTCATCTCAAACTGTGAACACAGTACACCAACAAACACCGATTTTCATAAGCTACAGGATAGATCATACTATTGCAAATTGCCCTTTAGTCTCCATGCAAGTAATCCAGCTTGGAAAGGTTAGCTACGCACGAAACTTTCAAAGGTAAAAAAACAACCCCCACTTCAACACATATAATTCAGGGTGGAAGAATCATTTGAATTTTTTGTGTACCAACAATAAAGAACAAAGATGAGGACAATGAGGGAAATATCAAGGAAGACCATTGGGTTCCCAACAACAACAACATCAAGACAGAAAGCCAAGACTAGGGGACTTGCTCACTCAGTACATTACAAAGATCGAAACCAACTTCTAAAACCAACGGGCTCCTACAAAGAACTTGTAACAATATGTGGAACAAATAGCAGTTACGTTAGCAAGTAGAA
The DNA here is from genome assembly GCA_903798355.1 of Fraxinus baroniana. Taxonomy (NCBI): domain Eukaryota; kingdom Viridiplantae; phylum Streptophyta; class Magnoliopsida; order Lamiales; family Oleaceae; genus Fraxinus; species Fraxinus baroniana. The sequence goes on along the minus strand of CAIGRO010087361.1, from coordinate 5,318 downwards.
CTCAAGGACCTCTTCAAGCAACACATAGACAAATCCTAAAGAACAGGTAAAGGCCATCACTACATACAATAGAGTTTATTTACTTGAGATACACATGAAAAAGCTAGCTACTCCCATAGAAAAGTACCTACCATAGACGAGGAACACATGGATCAATTTGATAAGACACTAGAGAAAATCAAGAAGAATCCTCAAACAATCAACATGTTAACGCAATCATCACTCTGCTTATGTACTTTCGATTCCATTTCGATAGAGATTACAGAAATACAAGCTTGATAAGCAGTTTACAAAATTTTTGGATGTGTTCAAAAAGTTGCATATTAGAAGATGGGAACTATCTCAAGGAAGAATGAGATGCCCTTAAATAGCATTTAGGAACTTAAAATATTTCGTGTTTCGAGTATTGACTTCATGGGACCATTTCCCTCTTCATAGTCAACAATACATCGTAATGGTTGTATATGAGTCAAAATGGGTCAAGATTGTGGCTTTGCCAATAAATGATGGATAGTTGACTCAATTTCTAAGGAAGAACATCTTTCGAGGTATGGCACTCCTCAAGTAATTGTTAATGATGATAGGAAGCACTTTTGCAACTGTTAATTCTCAGCATTGTTGGCTAAGTATAGAGTTAAGTATCGTGTCTAAATTCTTTATCATTCTTAGAATTATCGGGCAAGTGAAAACCTCTAATAGGGAATTGAAAAAGATTTTTAAAGTAACAGTCAATGCAATCACGTACAGATTGGTCAAAGAAGTTAGATGATACACTTTGGACTTATCGTATAATATTCAAGACACCTATGGGCATGTCTCCATATCTATTAGTTTTTGGTAAAATATGTTACTTGCCAGTTGTGCTTGAGCACTAGGCATAATAGGCTATACACATGTTAAATTTTGATATGAACTCAACTAGGAAGAAGAGAATCCTTCAACTCAATGAACTCGATATGTTTAGGTTAGAGGCATAAGAGAATGACAAGGTATACAAAAATAAGACAAAGAGATGGCAAGATAAGTAAATAAAGAAAAAAGAGTTCGAAGTTGGTCAATAGGTTCTCATGTTTAATTCTTGCCTTAAGCTTTTTCCAAACAAGTCGAGGTTAAGATGGTCGGGTCCATTCACATTTGTAGCTGTATATTCTTTTGGCACAGTTGAGATAGTATCTCAAGATCATCTGTGAAGATTTAAAGTCAAGAGATAACGTTTGAAGGCTTATTGGGGAGGTGATTACTCTAATGAAAAGACAATCGTGCCACTTGATAGTCCAAAGTAGCCTAAAATAATAAATTCAAGCAGTAGACTGTAAATAAACGCTTATTTGGATTTTATATAATTTTCTACCCTTTTATTTATTTAGCATTATATGCATTATAGTATGATTTTTCATGTTTTTGTGTGTTTTAGGATAGTTTAAACATCTTTATCCATTACTTAGGTTATAAAGGTCATATATGCATTCATCCATATTTCATGTGTGTTTTGTATGAAGTTTGGTGTTGAAAAGAGTGATTTTGTGCAAAGTTAGTGTTCTTGGGAGTCAAAAACGAGTTTTAGAGCCAAAATAAACAAAAAAAAAAAAGTTACTTTCGAGAGTGAGATTAAGCTTAAAATGATGTTCATCTTCTATATCACTTCTTGACCTTTTGGACACTTTTTGCACCAAAATCGAGGTTCGGAGGTGGTTGAGGGGTTTCGATAGGTCAAAAAAGTGCAGCATGCGAAAAAACCTCTACTTGCTGGTAAGCCATGCGCTTACATGGCCTTGCCCATGCAAATCCTATGAAATTCCTACCTGACACTAAAAGCCTCGTTTCATGTATATGCATGGCTCAGATGGGATGGGTAAAGGGTTTAACCCCTCATCCCCACACGCACACACCATTTTAGCAACACAATTTTTGCCCCCCTCCCCCCCACTATTCTCTCTAAAATCTTCATCGTTACACAAAATCACCCCAAATTTCTTCAAAATAAAACTTGGGCATCAAAGATTAAGTGTGATCCAACATCACCATAAAGTATTACACACTTTAATCAACAAATATTCAAGAAAACTTAGAAAAAAATACATATTTTCTATTTTTCTTGATTTATTGCTAATTGTTGGAAACGTTTTGATTGTTGATGGAGACTGGACTTATGTAGATAATGGGTTTGATGAATATGTTGGGAATTTTGTGGATTAAGCATGCTTATGTAAATATTTTGCATCACATTCATATTTCATGTCTATATTATGTTTGATAAATGTCCCAAAGATTTTTTGGCTAAATTCTTGCATCAAATTCACATGACAGTTTGTTTTCACATCCATAAACATCCCAATGTCATTACATTGAAGAACTAGCATGTTTCGCACAAAGTTTGAGGAGACACAACTTTCAAATTTCGTCCTCTACGGCTCTACTATTGTCCCATTTGCATTCCCTACTTACGGCCCTCCCAATTTTCCTATGAATTATGCTAAATATAGATCGGCTAGGATTATTACCTTTCATACATATGACTAATAGTTAAATTCGTCGGTCTTTGATAGGAATAGCACCAAAGAAAAATGGTGAACCTACCACTTCTAAGGACAAGGAAAAAGTTACAACATCACCCACCATGGCACAAACTCGTGTCGCAGACAGGGGGGTGAGGAGATTCACAACACTAGAACATAAGACATGGTTTAAGAATGTAATATCCAATTTAAAGATTTAGCTAGAAATGTAAGTGGTTTTCGAGGACTTACTAAAGTTCTACAGGAACTTTAATTTGGACATCAATACCTCGGGGGTAGAACATGAGCATCAAACGTGGGTGAGGTATAAGTGGATCTTGTTTACACCAGTGGTGATTGATCACTATTATAGGTTGACTCGGGATAACATTGTTCCATTACCTTTGGAGCCAAATATGCTAGCACTTGAACGGTTTCTATACGGAAGAGCTAATGCGTGGCTACTTGCCACGAATGATTTTTAGTAAAATTAGCTGGCCGAGTCTTTGATGATTCTTATGATGTTCATTTGCCACAACATTGATCCCACCTCTCATCGGACCTTATTCAATCATGCTAAGGCTGGATCCCTCTATCATATGGCACGTGGGTCCAAAATTAATTTGGGAAAGCCATAGGTATAATCGGATTTTTGGATTGGCAATAGAGCCCGATCCTTGCCACACTCTAGTACTCCCGAATTTGATCAGCATAATTTGTAGATCTTTTGGGATGCGGATCCTACTAGGGAAGCAAGCGACGAGTGCAAGTGTCTCAATTAATCATAAGACTATAGCCACTCTTGAAGCACCATTCGACAGTAAATGCAACAGTCAGCCTTTGAGAGCTAAGAGAATGAAGTACCAGTTCATCCTCCTCCACATCCGGAGCCTACTATAGACACACAACTCCTAAAATAGATATTCGCCACCATGATGGAGAATATCCTAGCTATTCAAGTCGTGCAGAAGTTGATAGGATTGTAAAATGCATATTTTCTCCTCCTTATTTTATGTGCTCGTATTATTAATCAATGTCAAAATGTACTCATTATGTTCATATTTTGATTTAGGTAGCAATTATATGGATATGGCGTAATTTAGAATAAGTAAGCGAACAAGGACCAAAATGAAAGAAAACGAAGCTTGGGGACTGAAATACAAATATTCAAAAATTATGTAGAACCTAACGATGAAGATTTGAGAGTGTTAGAAGTCAATTGAATGAAGAAAGAAGTTAAATGGATGAAATACAATCACAGTATGATCACACATCAGTTTTCAATCGAAAAAGTTATGCACCAGTTTCAACAACATATTGAGACCCATTCTTGACATAGCAAGCACCGAATTGGAAGATGATATCAAATTAAAGTTGTATCCCTTTGAGTTAGCTGTCCAACCCATCTTGAATCAATGTAATTGGACATCAGGAGTGGAAGATATGATCAAAATACTGAAACCTATAACCGCATGACTTACTACCATGAGATCTAAACAGTTTTTCCTATTGTTTAATACTTATTTTGCTTATTGAATGTCCTTCTACATTTATTTCATGAATTGTTGTGTTTAATTGCTAGGAGGCCTACTAGTTTGTTATTCGTTACAATCAACCACTAAGTTGAATATCAAATCCGTAATTGTTTGATATCTTTATCTTGTGAAGCAACTAGGATTTAATTATTTGTTGTGTCATAAATTGTTAAATCTTAGGAAGAATGTTCAACTAAATTAAATGCAAATGCTTGTGCTTGTGTTGTTCAGCTTCGTCGATCTTTCTAATTCGTAATACGATTGTCAAATTAAATCTAGAGAGCTTGTCTTAGGTTGTTTGGTAATTAAGGTTAATTGGATCGCTTGTATTCAGTCAATTATAAGTAAGGAGAGATAGGAAAATAATTCTAACGGTGAATATTCAAAATGTGAATTGAATTATCCTTGCATCTATGATCAATTGTAAATTTTTGATGGTGGATGTGGACTTAGACCAAGGTTATTCCTTTGATTATTTTCGTTAATTCGTTGTTATTAATTGCGTTACTTATAATTGTTTGCATACAAAACCCCCTCAATTATTGTACGAAGTATAAAATATTGTATTGCATACTCTTCATGGGACCGACCCTTACTTCCACTACTACATTAGTTTTAGAGGTTCGTGTATTACTTTTGGGTACCTGCGACAACACACACCAGAAGTCAATGATGGCCTTAGAATTGAGGGTATAGTCGATAGACTTTACCAAATTATATAGGGTGACACCATTGGGGTGAGGTTCGATCTCTCGGGCTTGCATAGAGAGAATGACTTGCTAACCAGATGGCTGGACAAATACATGGGGAAAGTGGAAGGCATCTGGGCATGCACATCAGAGTGGAGGATTTGTAAAGCCAAGTTGATGAGATGTATATCATAATGAGAGAGTTTTTAGCTCACGTCCTTCCACCTTCTCTGCCATCATCTTCAAACCCCTTGGGCTCGAGGATTGTTATGTCATTTTAGTCACATCCTTCAGACTGGCAAGGGAAGTCCTTAGTTTTCCTCTTTGCCCTCATCTTTGTATTTATACTGTCATATTTTGATACATTAAGGACAATGCTTGTTTTAAATTTCTGGGTGAAAATATAGATTATGCTTTGTTTTTATTGCTTTTGCGTGCTTGTTCATGTGTTTGTATTTTAGTTTAAAAAATGAAAAAATAAATAAATTCTTTTCAGATTTCTTATTGCTTTTGTTTGCTTATGTGGGTTAGATAGCCTTGTCAACTATGGTGTACGATAAGTGTGTTTTGGGGTGTTTGATAAGTGTGTTTTACGTACT
>CAIGRO010087339.1:11914-24313 GCA_903798355.1 Fraxinus baroniana | reverse complement strand
GAAGAACCGCTCAGTTCGGTTCGGATTCGGTTCGGATATTTTGGACACCCCTAGTTCTAACTCCTAACATCAATTTCAGTAAAATGAAAAGCACCGACCTAAATTTTAAGAGTTGTGCTGTGTACAAGGACACGTAACCATATACAGATATAGGTGGACCCCCCTACTTGTACATGGCCACGTAGCACGTACAAGTAGAATAAATCAAACGATAAATATTCATGTACAAGGTCGTACCAAAAACTTGTTTTCAGATTGATCAACAAATTAATTTATGTCATTCAACTTTTACTAAAGTTTCTATTAGATCATTCAACTTTAATTTATTTCAATTTGATCATTGAACCTCAATTTACTTTTGACATAGTCGCTCTCTTAGACTCTTACTAAAATTAACATTTCAATTATATGTGGAAATTTAAATAAATCCATCAAATGATATCGTGGATGTTGAATTCGAAAATACATCCCGTTTGATTTTGACTTAATGGATAGATCGTCAAATATTGTACATTGACTTAAATAGATGACATATTTACTTGAAATATGAGATATGCAAAATTGGTCTCAAATTTTGTCATCTACATAGGTTTAACATGTGAAGTGTAGTGATAGGAGTTAACATAATGACTAATACTGAAAATAGAATAAAGTTCAGAAATTTTAAGCCTCGTTCAGTATGGATTAAAATTCAATTAAAATTGAAAATATAGTCGTTATTGGGTCCCCACTCGTTTAATAAAAATCAACAATAACAGCTAATTTTTCAATTTTAATCCGATTTTAATCTCTAACGAACACGCCCCATCTCTTTTCAGTATGGATTAAAATTCAATTAAAATTGAAAATATAATCGTTATTGGGTCCCACTCGTCTGATAAAAGTCAACAATAACGGCTAATTTTTCAATTTTAATCCGATTTTAATTTCTACCGAACGGCCCTTATTATGACAAATTAAAGTTGGATGATTCAATTGAAATTTCAGTAAAAGTTGAGTGACCGAAAATGAGATTATCCCTTAAACTTATCCAAACATGTACACATATGCACTTCAACAAAAATAATATTTCAACGGAATGCATATAAAATCCTCAGCCTTTTATTCCACACAAAAAAAAAAAAAAAACAAACAAACACTTACGTATACAACTGATCACAGAAAAATCTAAAGACTGGGGTCACTGATTCTTGATTTGGGCCACAATATATCGTGTGGGTGCAGATATCAAAAGCTCGCGGGATAGAGATTAGAGAGATTTCTCATTCTTGGGTTCTGTTTTTTGGAGATTTTCAGGAATTTATTGCTGCGCAGAAAATAGAAAAAGAAAGATAGTGGATGGAAGAATATCATCTTGAAATCTGATTAATCTTTCAGTTGCAGTATCGGGTTCATTTTCTTATCTGAGCTCTAGACAAATCGAATTGCTAAACGAGCTCTGATATTGATTCTTGATTTCGATTTTATGAGGTTAGTAAGAGGTGCTCGCCGTCATACCTTGATTATCATTTCCTTAAATGATTGTGGAATATTATCTTTTAATACAATTGAGTGTTTTCTTCATTTGAAAAAGACTGATATGAAATGATAAGAAACCTTAACTCCATATGTTTCTTTTATGCAAATTTGTTCGTAGTTTTGTGCGTTCTAGGGGATATTCAATAAGAAATCTCTGCAAATTTTTGGAATAGAATTAGTATAGGCAATATACATTGCTTTTGTACCTTAATATTTTACATTTTTAAGAAATTTTGATTTTTCATTTTTGACTCCTATTGGTTATGAAATAGGATTCATTTCACATTTGCGAGTTGCCTTCATCTGGTTATATCAATGCCCTCATAGGAGTTTGGTGTAAAATAAGTTCCGGAAAAGATGGAGAATTCTCATGAATCGCGTAGCAATGGTAGTCTGGCTGATCCAAGATTACAGATTAAAAAGCATTCTTTATACCAATCTGGTGGCAAGTTTTCATTGCCTTGGTTTGATGTAAGAGTATTCTATGTCAGAATAAGCAATTTTAAGGTGGATGAGTCAACCCCCGAATCTCTTACTCTCAATCACATCCCCCTTTGTCCAGACACCCTCCTTGAAGTGAATGGTGTGAGATGTTCAATTGACTCAGAAGGAGTTTCTTGTTTACTTCGAAGGGATCGGGTGGATAAGACATTCGAAGAGGTTACATATGTAAGCACAGATGGTATAAGGTTAACAGGGAGTGTTAAGTTTGAAGTTTTCAATAGACAGGATCTTGTGCTCTTTGGAGTTCTAGAAATGCCTAATACTAATGGTTTTCTCGGGGATTCAAATGACATGGCACATAAGTGGAGCATGGATTGTGAATCAGTAATGAGTCCTGGCACAGGATTTCTGAAGGGTAAACAGATTACAAGTGCTGAATTGTTCTCACCTACTATAGAAGTTTACGTTGCGGGAAGTTTTTCACGAACACCGATCATATTAACCAAGACTCTGCAGCTTAAACATCGGAAAAAGCATAGAAAGGGAACATTGGGTTCGATTCCTGAGGATGAAACCACCGAATCCAATCAAGATGTTGCATCTGGACTTGATTTACCGGTAATGAAGTTTGATCGTTCCAGACTTGTGTTTTGTTTAGATTTCATAAATAGTTTATCAACTATTTTCTGGCAATTCTTCTGATACTACTAATTTAGAGCACACACATTATAAATTAAACCCAAACCCGAGAGCAGTAATGAACGATCAAGAATGGAAATGCAAACCTAGAGACAGAGATTTATAGTGGTTTACCTTCATGTGAGAGCAATGTCCACTAGGCTGCAGATTTTTTACTAAAAACCAAGATGATTTTTTAGTAAAACTGTGAAGGAAGAAGTTTCAAGGGAGACCTCACACCTCTGTGTTTTTGTCTCTCAAACTTTACAAGAACAGCCTCCTCAGTCTCTGACTCCTTTATATATCATTAGAAACTAGAGAGACGTGATACAATGGGTGAATATCCAATAACCCTAACAGCCAAGGTTTCCTTAGGTTTTGCCTATGGTTTGCTTGTGAATCATTTTAACCTGCCATTTACTTATTGCATAAAAGATGTGGGCTGATTAATTCATTGCTAGTTTATACAACAGTCATTTCAAGTATTCTCCTTAAATTTTTATCAATTTTGTGCTAGCATCTTTCAAATCTAAGTTTGCCCTCTGTAATTTCCTGGATCAATTTAATTTTCTTTTGCATTTAATGTTAAGGATTTAGCCCTAATCGATTCATAAAAGAGCAATAATAGATAGAATGAAATAGAAAACATGCACAAACACAGAGATTTATGGTGGATGGTGGTTCAACCTCAACTTGGGAGCTACGTCCGCATGTTGCATATGGACTAATAAAGAAGTGAACACTGTTTTCACATGTCTCTCACACACTCAAAAGTAGCCCTCTAAAGTCCTTTATACAGCCAGAATGTTAGAGTGAGCGACTTGATACATGCATGGAATATCCCCTGAAAAATGCGTGGTGGAGTGGATAAGTAAAAAGTAAGATTAGGTTCCATACACACAGTCCAACATTTACTCATAAGTATTGGTTGACAAGTCAGTTTTCGTACTAGATTGCATTTGAGCTCGATGCATGGGCATGGGACCTCCTCATGGTAATCTTATCCTTTCATGATGGCTGTCTGCTTGCTTCCTCTTATGAAACACTTTTCTTTGATGGGGAAAGGCCTATTACGGGTAGAAATTGAATCTTAGACTGCAAGATGAGTCTCATCCTATACATGCCATGGGATATGGGCAGGCACATAGTATAAAGTGATAGACTGATCCTAATTTTGTCTTTTTTTATTTTATTTTTTTGTTCCATCATCCATATTCTAAGTATTCTGCACTCTACAACTTGTCTGTCTAGAGGCATCTATTGTTAAAATGCTGAAGTAAATGCAATTTATAAGGGAAACATCAGTATTGAAAAACCACGTCTTTTTGTGCTGAACCGAACTACAGCATGTTTGGCTATGCTAAGAAAAGAAAAAAGATGCTTTTTTTGGTTGTCAGACAAAGTGAACTTTGAACTGAAATCCAAACTAGTGACTTTTAAAAGACCTCAGAAAAACAAGTTTAACTGAAAGAATTACTTAAAAAGTAAATTTGAACTTAGCCAAACGTGCTGATGTCTCTCTTCTTCCATATTCTGGGGTCACTTAGTGTGCATGGCACTTTGTGAGAGAGATTAACACAAGGCCGATGCACATAGAAAGGATTTCTTGATGCCTAGAACAAATTAACGGACTACGACTACCATAATAGTTGGAAAATTAGAAATTCTAGAAACTGTACCAGGCAAATTTTTAAAGAATAATCCTAGGTGGAAAATGAGTTTGAGTCAAGTCCACATTGTTTTAGTTAGTACTCATTTTGGCTCTCTTTTGAAGATTTATGTGATTTTAGAATTTAGGCAAATGTATGAAATTATATCCTACCTCTTATGCAATGTTATTCACATGAATGTCGTTTTCACGCAAAATTGATTCCTTTTTATCATTGTATGAGATGTTCTTACAAATGGCTAGTGCTTGAAGGTGCATGAAATGCAATATGGATTCCGTCAAAGATGCATAGTATAGTTTTTGAAGAGTGTTGACGTGTAGTACATGTCTGACATGGAGTCTTAACTTCTTAAAGAGTTATTTTCCATCTTATTGTCTTTATTACATTAAGTATTAAAAATGACGTCTTATCTTTCTGTTTCTACCCAACGACATTTTTGATAGACATGTTTCTGTAGGGAGAAGTGGACCAAAACTAACATGGTCCACTATAGTTGCTAATGACCTAGAGGCTTTGAACCTTCAAGTACTTCTGATGTAAATTGGAAAATATATTCGAGGCGTAAACAAAATTAATATCAATTACAATAGAATTTTCTGTTATTGCATTTTACTCATTCTTGGTAAATTGATTTTGTAAAAGGAAGATCGTAATTTTCTTTAGTAGTCGTGATTTTAGCCTATATAAAGAGGTCCGTTGATTGTAATAAGACAGACTTGATTATTGAATAAAATACAATCTTCCTCCCTTTTCTCTCTTATTCTATCCTCTTTTCTTATTGGTTTTCATGTGTTACGATCGGCATCGACATCTGGTAATGAACAGGAGTGGCAAAAAAGGAATCGTGAACAAGGCTTAAGTTTTTTGTTGTTGTGCATCAAATGTGTTGCAATAAACAATTTCATACTGCATCTGGCATAGTCTGCTAGACCAATTTCACCAAATTCATTCTTTGCTCAGAAAGCACGCCTTTATTCTTTTTACAGTATTTCCTTTTCTACTCCAATTTTTGATGGAAAAGTTGGCATTATCATTTGCTCGCTTTTATTGTTTAGAATATGCAATTGCTGACAAATATTTGTTTTTGGCTATCCAGTTTGCAGAATACAGAAATTATAAACCAGAAAGTGATGAAGTCTATGATAACTTGTACTGCAGGAGGACAGAATATATTGAAGGTGAAGATGGAGAACTTACCTGGTTCAATGCAGGCGTTAGGGTTGGTGTTGGAATAAGCCTTGGCATTTGCCTTGGAGTTGGAATCGGAGCTGGTTTGCTGGTTCGTTCTTACCAGACTGCCACGCGAAACTTTAAAAGGCGGCTTTGGTAGTTTCTTATCATGTTATCTTGCTTCATCATGTACTAAAATCTAATGTACATTAGGATTTGTGTTTTGAGTGCAAATTACTTGGCAGAAACCTTATCCGCTTCCTTTTTTTTTTTTTTTCTAATGTGTGGGGAAGGGTAAAAGAAAAAGTTCTGAGAGTAGTGAACAAGCTGGGGTTTTGGATTTTCCTTTCTTTCTTTTTGTATATTTTTTTGTGGGAATTTTAGTGTTTATTGTTGAAAAGGGGGCGAGTAATAGATAGAGTTGTATAACTTGCAAAATCTTGGTCCTAGCAAAGTTTGTTTTGAATTGTACGAGGTTTGATTAAGTTCAAAATAACTTATTAATTTTGTTTTTCGAACATTATTTTAAATTGCTTATTTTAACAGTAACATAGAAATTGCTTATATATAACTTATTTTAAACTTTATCTCGCACACCTATCCCCTGAAATGGACAAATAAATATCTGAAAGATGCACGGGAAAGATGATATTGACAGATGTCATTAATTAATAAACACTTCAATTTTCATTTTCAAGAATAACGCCCGCATCATTAACCGGGGTAGGATTCAAGATCAGGTCCCGGATTAGAGTCAAATCGATCTTTCCTCTCATCTCAGGGTGACACTTCAGTTTTCATTTTCACGAGTAACAAGATCCAATGGTTGAACAGTAGTTAATCCTAGTAAATCTATTATAGCTTCCACCTTAGAATTCGGGTAAAGCTAGCTTGCTGATACACTTGATTGCATCTCTATTTCACCGGTGACACTGAATTCAGTGGACTCACGGAGCGAGGCACTCGGGCTCTGGAGCCACCTCGGCTCCTGCATGGCCATTAGGTAGGTGCTCGTCAAAACCCCATACCTTAGCAGCTTTCACGTCATCCAGGGCCATTTGTCTCGAGAATTCCTCGTGGTCATACTGCAGCGTCGCTTTCCCTCCGAACTCGGTCGGGAGATTATCAGAATCAAAATAGGAACTCATCAGTTCCACACTGTCCTTCTTCGGGTACACGAATTTCACCTTCTGAAACGTTTTGGGATCCAAAAAGTATCTTACAACCTGCAACACAGAAGCATACAAACACGTTGAGAATTGTGTTAAAGAACCGTCCAATCCTATGCAAAAAACATACAAAGAAATGTAAAGATCTCGTGACATATACCATAGACAACTGGTACTGTTCAATCAAAATATGTGTAAATGCCAATAAAGTTCCAGTTTCTTGCCATAGGTTCAATCGAAGAAAACAAACGATACAATAATTGGGTTCTTGTTAGAACATCAATTGATCTAAATCGTGCAACGGGCCCGTTAGAATTGTCAATGACAACTAGAGGAAGGGTATTTGAATATCAAATAGAAAAATATGCTTTAAGAGGATTTTAGAAAGCAAACCTTCCAGAATGCCTCAAATATACGTGGAGGGCTGTACAAAAACGCTATGGCTAATCTCTCAGGGTAATGGTTTTGCAATATATTGATAGAATCTCGAGCAGATTTGATGGGAACATTGTTGCTTAAAGACCATCCCGTAAAATCAATTAACCACGCCATCTGTTCTTGACCTTCGGGAAGATTAAGAATGGCATTTTCTATGAGATACACCAGATGTCTCATCTGGTTATCTAGCGATGATGTATTCTGCAAAGGAACAGCGATATGATTTCAGAATTTTCTACAGGAAGAGAGGCCGACCAAAATAAAAGTTCAATTGAAGTATTTAATGAAATTTCAAGATTCACCGGATTACACCTGCATTCCTGGTCTCAGTATAAGAACAGTCCTTCCATGACGATCGTGAAAATTAGCTCTGTATACTTTCCCAGTCTCTCCTTCAACTGCAACTTCATGCTAAAAAGTGGCGTGCATGTAAATGGTTAATGCAAATGTAATAGCGAGTTTTAAATATAAAACCATTAACAATTCAAGAAACAAGTAGGAGCCATGCCAAGTAAGTTTTATGATATCAGCATGTAAAACTCTAGAATTAATAAGTGTACAATAAGTGTACGCCGATACAGATTTTTTTAAAAATTTAAGATACACGTAAACTTGTAGTTACCTATTATCTTAAAACATATTTTACTTTCTTTTAATTGTTAATTAATCAATATTATCTACTTTCAAATGATTGAGTTATCTATTACGTAAAAAAAAAAATTATCATCTATTGCCAATAATAATGTTTTAAAAGAGTTTAAAACCAATAAAACTCCTCTTCTACACGTGTCCAATACATATCCAAAATTTTAAAAATATAAAAAAATAAAATAATTATAAAACACATATCTTTTACATATTAGAACGTGTACAAGCGTATACAAGCTTGGATACGTAAACATACGCAAGACATTTATTTTTATCTGTGCTTCTTAAACTAGCAATTATGATTATGTAGAGCTGACAAACCTCGAGAATCTTAAGACGTGGCAAAATTAAACTCTTGACAACTAGATTAGTTAGGTGGATTGGATAGCATTGGTCACTACTAAAGAAGAAAAAGAAGTTAAAATCATGTTTGTAGCACTCTTCAATCTTGACAACACCTGTGTGCCAAAGCAAAATAAAATGAATAGAAGTAGAGGAGTATGCTTAACTCTACTATATCAAGAACAGCAGGTCCATATTTAATTTTCCGAGCACATAGTTGATTAGATTTGCTAATAATTTATTTCAGAAATTAGGAATCAACGAGTACCGAAATTTTTGTGAAACTTGGCATAAACTCAATTGTGTTAGTATTATAGCCATGCTTAAATACTCAACGATGCACAATTTTAAATAGTAACTACAATTTTAAACTGAAAATGAACAGATAGTTATATAGTTAGATATTTGTAATTTCAATTTTGATTGAAATTGACACGAAAAATATCAAGCAACCATACATTCCATGATTAACAAATTATTTTCATAAATTAACCATATGTTATGTTTTTCTTAAATATCAAACTATATATTACTTGAAGAAGAGAAGCCGATTGCAGAAGAAATGAATCAAAAGTCAATATAGTCCAACGTAGGTTAATTAAACTACAAGAAAAAAACTATTAATTAGTCAAATTAGGGTTGACTTGCGGAGCAATTCATAATTCCAGTTAAAAAGTATGTGGTTAAAAAGTAAGGATAATTTTTGGGTTTATGTGTAATATTATTTTATTAATAGAATATGTGGTTGAAATGAAGAAAGAGAAAAAAAAAATGAGAATAGAATGAGCGTCAAACGGGCTTTGATTGACCAAAATGCCAAATGGCGGCCCCTATTTGGGAGGCGTCTGTGGGCCCAAGCACCCCCTAATAGGGGATCACTATTTGGCATTTTGGTCATCCATTATGTCAAAGTCTATGTTCATTTAGCTTAATTCGTGATGAATACGAAAATGGAAAAGTGTCAAATGAGATATTTTTGTCTGTCTGTAAACGAGGGTTTCTGTCAGCATTTGCTACAGTGACTGCCCTCTATTTATGGCTCCTTCAAAATATTATAATACTTACAAAATGCAGGTTAAAGTGGCTGTACTTTGAAATTCGATTTTCATTTCCACGTTGCAATCAAACAGCCAAAATAAAATTCGTTTTCCTCGAATGTGACATTTTCCATAAAAAATGTGGCAATCAAACGGCCTAATGGTACTTCTATGTTGAACTAAATAGAATTTGATTTAAGATTGAGAGTTATGGAGGCCCTTACCTAAGTGATAGTAGAATATATCAAAATCCATTACTTCTAAAGTAAAAGTGGGAAAAAAAAGGTTTAATTAAGCAAAGTTGGAATCAAATATTAGTTTGCCTAAACAAAAAGATAACATGGTCCCAATTTCCTCTAGAAAGAATGCTAAAGGTACAGTGAACCCATATTTCTTTTACCTTTTTTATGTATTAATTATAAGAACGCACTTCTAGTGGTGTGCAATAAAAGACATTCCACTAATCTAGTTGTGAAGAATATGCTAACTAAAATCTTCGATTTGTGTACAAGTAACAGGCTCAGTTTCAAACAAACCAAGAATGAGACTGCTGCCTTAGTGTTCTCTCAATTGCAATAACATGGCTTCAACAAGACAAAGGGAAGACTAGGTTATCAACTAAATGGGCTAGAAAGTAGAGGGGGCTAATGCAATTAAAAAGAGCATCGTCCAACAAAAGGACGGGCCATGAGCAACCATTAATTATGATGTTGCTTCAAATGATCCAATTTATTTTCAGGTCAAACCAAACAATTGTGGTGTTGATTTCACAATTCAATTCTCGATTGAAGCCTATGAAATTTATTTTTAAATATCATTTCCCGTTGAAGATTTATTTGGTATCAAAATATCGTTTGCTTGTTAATATAGTCAAGACCAAATAGATCATTGGATACCCTGGCAAAGGTAGAGTCTTACGAAGGACCAAAAACCCCATGTGACAGTCTCTCAAAGAAAATATTTATTCTAAATGAAGCCAATAACAAAATTAATCTTATTAAGAAGATTAGTTTAAATATCTATAAATTGATTTATTTTTTGGTATTAAATTGATATGAGATTTATCTCTTAATATGTACTCGTAAGATGGTAACTCGTTTGATTTTGTTTTTAGTTTTAATTGGATCGAATTAACTGCTCATTTGAGTTTTCAGCACAAATATCTCTTATTAATATTTAGTCTTAATTGGATCGCAAGCTTTCTTTGAAAACTTTTCAACTCACGAACGTTACTTGGCTCTGCCATGGCATCAGTTTTTTATTAACCTATTTCAATGTCTCGATGTCAAACAATGAAGCCAAGAAATTTTCTAGATGTGACATCAAATGCACAGTTTAGTGGATTCATCTTCAATTGGTATTGCCGAAGTCTTTTAAAAATATCGTGCAAGTCTTGTAGTTGGTCTTCACATTTCTATTTTTTTTTTTAACGACCAAATCATCCATATTGCATTCCACTTGCTTGTGCAACATATTAACAAAGATTTTATGCATCGCATGCTGATAAGTTGTCCCAACATTTTTCAATCCCAGTCATAACTTTGTAATAACATATGCCTTTAAAAGTATGGAATAACATGAGTTCTCATCTTTTTGATTCATTAATATTTGGTTATACTCGAAAGATCCATCTATGACAGATAAAATTTCATACTCAAAGGTCGTATTCACCACCAACTTTCTTATCGGATGTGGAAAGTCATCTTTTTGATATGCTTGGTTCAAATCTCGAAAGTTAACACGAACACATAATTGTTCGTTCTTTTTCCTGATAAGAGCAATGTTGGCGATCAAAGTCAGGTACTTTACTTCGCGTATGAATATTATTTTAATAAGTTGTTTTACTTCTATTTTTAATTTGAGGAATCAATTCTGGCTAGAATTTTCTTTGATGTTGTTTGATCGAACGAACTCTATGCGATACTGCAAGGTCATGCACCACAACTTTAGGATATAAGACCATGTAAACATGTCTTTGTATTCCTAAAGCAAGTAGATGTACTTAGATTATTCCTTTTGATTGAGGTGAAAATTCACAACCCAAGTTCAATTGTTTCAAATCATCCATAAGTGCTCGCCCCCTTCTTCAATTAATGTTGGTGGAGTTGGTTTCGGTTCATATGTTGTCGTGGAGTTTTCATACTCAAATTCTGAGTCGAAACTTCTTTAAAAGCAATGTAATTAATTGAGACATCTTTTATTCTTGTTAGGGTTAGGTATGGTTCGGTTCGATTCCTCTTAAAAGCAATGTGATTAATTGAGACATCTTTTATTGTCCTTAGGGTTGGATATGATCTGATTCGGTTCGATTATAAAGAGAACCCAATTGAACTCAAATTTTCGGATATTTAGTAAATGGAAGTCCAAATTTAATTATGGAACCGTTCGGGGTTCAGTTCTATTCGATTTGGTTCGGTTCTATTCGGTTCCTGAATTCCATACAATAACGCTATATTAATTCGACTATATATATATATATATTACAACAACGCTATATTAATTCGACTATAATATGTTCAATCTTAACTCTTACAAAATAATATAGTCTAATCTCATGATATCTTTTGCACATCTCTTTGTTGAGTTTTTCATAAATTTGACTATTAAAATCATAGAAAAAGGAAAATGACGAGTTCAAAATAATAGAATGACAAAAACAACACTACGGTAGAATAAAAAATTTTGGTAAGACTTAGGTCAATTTAATTAAGTTGGGTTTGGCTAAAAATTAAAAATACTAAAATTATATTTTGGGTTTAAACTAAGTTAATTAGCTAGTTAGCAATTTTTTTTAAAAAAATATAAAATAATTTGACTTATTTAAGATTAAAAAAATTATGGAAATTTGATTTTTATTCGGTTCTTGATCTAGAATCGAGAATCGAACTAAACTCATCAATTCTTGATTCGGATACTCGTTCGGGTATTTAACTTAAGAAGGAACATTTGGTTCGGTTCAGGTCTGATTCGATTCAAGTGTTTTGTACAGTCCTAATTCTCGACATTCTTTTGAGATGAGAAAAAACGTCTAATTTCTTCGTCTTCTTCTCGATCATTGAGGTTTGATAATTGGATTAAAAGTTTTAATTTCAAGTAGAGAAGATGCAGATTATCTATGAGAAGATTCTAGTGGAGCTTGCGCATTCTCATCAACTTGAGTAAGAAGGATCCTCATTTGACTTTTGGAACACAAACACTTTACCTTTGTATCTGCTATTACGGAAGATTCTTCTGGATGACGTCACCTATAGTTCGACCTTTATGATTAAAAAAAAAAAAAAAAAA
>CAIGRO010087339.1:0-11760 GCA_903798355.1 Fraxinus baroniana | reverse complement strand
AAAAAAAAAAAAAAAAAAAGGTTACTCTTGACCAATTCAAGGTTAAGAGTGATCCAACGTTTTAGATCGAACACTACCAAGCATTACATAAAAAAATTAAAAATTTGCTATGGCTGTCAAGGCATGGTGCCATCCAACGTGATCCGATTGACATGTTTACTTTTACGGACAAAGACACGAGCACATTATATTATACATTTTGAAACAAAAGTACGTTACACTCAATAAGACCTAGCCACACTGTAACTCGGTATTTTCCTTATTTTTTTACTACTTTTACACATACAATACCACACGTTACATTTATGCGACTGCATTCTTAAAGATCTTCAGATAGATTGGGTATTTGCCCTGAATTTGCTCACTGTGGCTTAGGATTCCTAATAACCCTGTTACAGAAACAATTAGGTCAAGGAATACACTAGTTGAAACAAAATTCCAAATGAATACGTATAACTCCTCTTTAACAGTTTAAGGTTTTAGAGGATAAACTTGCTGTTACAGTAAACAAAAATCTTAGTTCAATTATCGTTGTATGTGTTTATGTAACACTTTTGAAAATGAAAATTTACTTAAAACTAGTCTAACTCACTTTTAAGATTCGCCAAACATGATGTTGATCTAAAACAAGTAGGATTAGATTTCATCTAATTCCTTTTGTTTAGGCATAAAACCTCATATCGAATAAAAATGAAAACATAGACCAACTTATAAGGCAACGGCTACTCATGTTAATAAGGTCGATCTTTTAAAATGGAACTTCAAGTCTTAATATGGTATCAAAGTCATTTAAACTCTAGTGAGTAATTCAATCCGATTAAGACTCAAAAAATAAGCATACGAATTTCAAAATTGATTTGATCACAAGAGTCAGCATCTTGTGATCAGCCAACATCTTGTGGGGGCATGTTAATGAATAAATTCTCATATCGAATAAAGATGAAAACATTGATCAACTTATAAGGCATTGGGCTATTCCTAAACCCGACCTTTTAGTTAGAATTCCAAATCTTAACATCTCTAATAGACATGAATAGATTATCAGGGACCTTAATCAATAATTTTCTCGTTCGGTTGCAGTACTGGACAATACTTACTGTATAGAACTCATTTTTAATCCCATAAAGTACTGCTCAATCTAGCATACTGAACGTGCAATAAGTGAATGAAGTGACGAAAAATGAATCGTGTTTCGTTTGAGGGACAATGCATTACCTCTGTCCTCTGCTATTGATTGTAACAACTCCATAATTGGGCAAAGGTACTTGATCGGTTTCTATTTTGTAGATATCCTTCTCTAGGACCTTATAATGTCTCATTACTTCCTCTACTGTTTTGCTCCCTACTGCTCTGGCTATCTTAAAAAAACGGTCAGGAGTGTCCTCGGAATACATTGCCAGAGCATCCTCGAATCGCTTGTTTTCTCCAGCAGTCCAGGGAGGCATATATAACGGAGGAAAGGAAGATTAGAGAAAATAATACAAGTTAAGAGGATGGTTTAGTAAGAGATTTCTATAAAAACTCCTTATATAGGGAAGAAAAGTTGTGGGGTGGGGTGGGGTGGGTTCAGAGGTGCAAGTTGACAGAATATATATTTCATTTGTCGAAGGGAGGCATATATAAGATGTGATTCGGGTGTATAGGAGCCACAAAATGAGTTAGGACTATTTGAAGATAGAATTTTGATACTATCTATCTTTTAATTACTAATTTAGCTTCTATTTGGCCGCTATTCTTTAGAACTCATTTTTTTTTTCAAACTTGAAAAACCCCTTTTCACAGATTATATTCTCAAATATTCTACATGATACATGTCTCATTATAATTTGAATCACAAAAGTTGTACAAACTCGCCCATTCCTTACCTTGTGTTTATGTATCAACTACATTGACTCTATAGTTCTCAAAAGTCCCCATATGAACTAGTTCGACAAAAATTTTGAATTCATGTCAGCGTCACTCCCATATGAAAAACGTACAAGTTTCAAGAGAAAAAAGAATGAAGGTTAAGAAGTCCTATTCACTTCTTTTAATATCATCAGCAAGTGGATTAATTCACCCAGCTGGTTGGGATTAGATCCTCTCAATGGATAGATGCGCCAAATCAAAGAAAAGAAATTATACTCTCATGAACAAATACTCCCATATTCTACCATCTGTTGGTGGAGGATATTGTTTCTCCAATGAATGACTACATTCCAATTATGAACCTTTAGTCGCCCATGTGGGTTGACTCGATCATAAACTTTAAATATTTTCGTATAGATTTCTTTTTTAAAAAGTTACTTTCAAAAGTAACCTTGAAGAAGTGCACCAAGGTATTCTAAAGTCTTTTTTTGTGGAGGAAATCACTGCTACTTAATTACTACAGGTAAAAAATGATCTGAGTCTTGAGTAGTCCAAAAGATATTTGTATATGTTACTTTATTTTACTAGGAAAAAACCATTTTAAACTTTGCTTATTTACTGACAGATAAGCTTACTTATAAGTTTTTTTTTTAAAAAACTTAGCCAAACATGCATACCATCAGACTTGGAAATGGTGCTTTATCATATTCTGAGCAACAATCCAAAGGTTCCCTTCTTTATTTTCAGCTCTGCACTGATAATATTGACTATTCTTCTTTGTTATTTCAGACATTATGTGCCAGTTGTTGCGAGTATTAAGTTTAGATTATTTTTGGACACAACTAGCCATAAAAAAAAGTAATAATACAGCCCAGGTTTTGAGATACTAGCAATTACATTCAAGATGGAGGGACCTGCTTATAAGTAATATTCAGCTTAAAATGCTGCAAGAATCTGTATAAAAATGGGACAGCCCTTTGATATTTGCAGAATCCTTATCATCTGGTGTCTATCCCTTCCAATGGAAGTTGCACGAAGAGGCTCCCACCTTTTTCACTGGATACAGTTTCTTTGGGTGAAACTCCTTTCTTATGATTGTGAATTAATTGATGACGGACATTTTCGTCGAGTCCTATACATAGACTGTGGCAGGGTGAAATGCGAATGAGAAATAAGGAAAAAAAATTAATTATCTTACGGAGTCTCTTTAGCCCCTGTTTGAGCCATATTATTTTTCTACTCATTTTCAATTACGCATTTTTCAATAAAATAATGTTTTCTATCACATCAATAATTTTTCTTTCTTTTTCAACCACATATTTCCCATCACTTCAACAGTAAAAATGCAATTTTATTCCCAAAAATGTGCACCAAACAAGCTGTTAGTTGCATTTTAAGATAGACAAAATAGAATGATACAAAAATTTGTAAAATTAAACTTAATTTCTTGTTATCATAAACAATTTGTACTTTAAAGTAATCAGAAAGCAAAGAGAGACAACATGTCATTTTCGATGCAGACACGATCATTCTAAGACACTAAGCTCCTTTTTGGTGTAGATTAAAATTAGATTTTTAATAAATTTTGATAGATATTGACGACACGAGAGATTTAAAAATTGTGGATCCAATAAAATATTTCATAAAATATGTGGTTGAAATTAATGGTTGACTGACTTCAAATTTTGATTTGGATCAAACAGGGCTTCAAATTTGAACGTCAACAATGCAATTTTTGGTTACGAGAGCTAGGCATGGACTTATGAAACCACCTTTTCTAAATAGAAATAAGCTTTTAAACAAAATTCAGGGCAAAGATCATCAATATGCCCAGTTAGAAATCTATCAATTTCTTTTAATCGTGCTACACGAACATTTTGGTTGACATCTTGAAATGATCGAACACACACACCTCGAGGGTCGGACATTATTTTATTCACGCAGGACCCACGCGAAATGTGAGGGTCAGTCATTCGAAGTGTCAACTATTTTAGGGTAAAGTGGCTTTACTCTTTTTTTCTTCTTTTTCTTCTTTTTTTTTTTTTTTTCATGGTCAACCTACAGAAGTCAAAGATAGTGATGCATTTAATAGCAGTGACTTGTCATAATTGTTTGAGAAGCTCCATAATATGCCATGAAAAAGTTTAAGAATCTTTGATTTTGAGTGAAGGGACTTGCATTTTGTAATAATAAGATTTTCTCAAAAGTTGAAAAAGGGATCTTTTGGAGATGAAAATGTGCCAAAAGATAAGGAGATAGACCTATTGGGTGCGTGCACAAAATTTGAGGATGATTTGACGCAAACTTTTTATCATACAATTGAGATATGACTTCCCAATTTATGACAGATTATTGGCCCATTCGAATGGTATAGAATAGATACGATTTAATCTTTATAACGTGGATGGCGTTGGAAAAGGAATAGCGTTCAACCAAAGAAAGTGTCTTCACTCTTCATTCTTGTTAGGAAAGTATGTGATATGGAAAGGAGCAAGTATAAAATGGAATAAAGATTGAAGAAATTTTAAAATTGAACGACATATTTTGTGTGGTTAGAAGTTCTTTTCATGAAAAATAAAATGAATTCTCCAACTGCTCGAAATCTTAAGTACCATATGGAGTAAGATTGTCAAAATCGTATAATATAAGATTATGTTTAGCCTACGTTTAGTACGGATTAAATTTTAGATTTTAATTTGTCAAATTAAAAAAAAAAATTAATTTTAACCACATATTTTATGATTCTCACAATTTTTTAACTGCACATTTCATTATCTTCTATCAAAATTTACTAAAAATCTGATTTTAATCCCTATCATATAGGGGTTTAATGTTATTTTGCTGAATTATTTGATTTAAAAGTCTAACATGTTAGATAATGTTAAATGTTATTATTTAAATATTATCTATAATATGTCACCTATTGTGTTGGCAAGACTTGTAATTTCTTATCGAAGTAACATGTGCAGAGTTCAATGGACTTGTAATGCTTAACATGCCTCTCCAAGATGGTATTTCACATGTGCTAAATGAGATTGGTCTACCTAGTTCAGCCAATGTGTTTCACATGCACGATTCAAATGAACAAAACTAAGGGGTACGCCTCTTCATCCCTAACATTACTAGATTTCACCAATTTCACCACAATAAGTTAGTTTACTGTTCACCTGTTTGGTGGGGGAATTAAAATCAGATTTTTAGTAAATTTTAATAAAAATTGATGAAACGTGTGGTTAAAAAGTTATGGATCCCACGAAATATATAGCTAAAATTAATTGCTGATTTTGATTTAAATTAAAATCTATATAATGAGTCCCTGTAATTGTTTGATGCAGCCACAATACATATATTCTCAAATTAAATATATTTTTAAATATTTTTATGCCAAATTAAGCATAAATGCACTCGATTTTTCTTTTTTTATTTTTTAAAGAAAAAAAGCTCAACTGATAGTAGAAATGAAGCAATCTATCTTCATCATGGCAATACATATTTAGCGGTGGCAATGGGCTGAGTCGAGCCGTTCAACCCATACACCCACGAGCTCGGCTCTTGCTCGTTCGGCTCGTTACAAATACCCCCCACGAGCCAACGAGCTCATGGCTCGTGGGTCGAGCCGAGCTTTAGCTCGTGAGCTCGGGTATTTTTTTTGTACTATACAGTTTCTAAACCTTTAATTTCTAAACATTTTTTTAAATATACATTTTCTAAAATCTCTTTCTTTTTTAAAATAATAATAATAATAAAAAAAGATAAATCCTCCTCTTTTATCCGAACTTAAGACCGGCTACTTCAATTTTGAGTAGACGGAGTTAAAAATTGTATACGAACAACTTATTACGTGTACAATTTTTTAAAAAAATTATAAAGGTATTAAACTTTTTTCTATGAATATGGTTAAATTAAATATCACTTACTTGACGACATGCAATTTCGGCATATTTATCTTGCAGTCGAAAATGAGTGACTTCTCAGTCTTTCACGCACATTAATGCTTTCAAAATGTTCTCTTTCAGTCGGCTCCTGACCTCGGAGAGAACCCTCTTACCTGCACTAAAAGCAAACTCTGAAGCTATAGTGCTAACTATAGGTGTTAGTAGATCTTTTGTCATATCAGAAACCACTGGCTATCGATGTTCGTTTCTTTGCCAGAGTTTTATTACTTCTTCTGAGTTTTTCTTAATTATTTTATTATTAGACATATTATGATTAAAGTAATCAATTAATTCAGCAAGCAATACATTTTGACTTGTTTTCGACGTTTGAGTACATGCAGTGGAAGACATATATGAGTTAATGCCTTCGAATAAATTTAACACTTCAACGTCATCATCTGTTGTGTCAGTGGGAGGAGTAGGTGTAGAGACGGAGGGTACCCAATTAATATATGTACCCATTCGTTCAGCATATAATTCATACATTTCACATAAAGTTGGTTCAAAATTTCTATAAGTGATAGGTACATTAAAAGTTCAAACTCTTGAAATTTGATCAATTACAAATTTAGTACTTGATAAATTATATCGGGGGTCCATGATGCATGTTAACGAAAATAACATATGCAAGTCTTCCCAATATTTTCTAAACTTTAATTCCATTGAATATATAATTGAACTAAAATCGAGGTCATTTTTATATCTATGAAAAACTCTAACAATTATATAAAGACGTTCAATGATAATACAACTAGTGGGTTAATAAATAATAGATAAAATGTTTGTAGAATTATAAAAACTTGACAAATGTTTTTTAATTTTAAAAGCTAAACTCCAATCAGACTCATTCAAAATAGTATCGTCTTCATGTCTAATATGCATATTGTTATAAAATTCAATTATTAAATGTTCAAAACCTTCACATGATTTTAATAATAAGTAAGTGGAGTTCCATTTATGCCCTAATCACTAATAAATGTTTTCGTATGTGTCACCCCAGATTGAACACAAAATTCATCGAATACTTGTTTTCTATTAGGTGAAATCGTGATATACACTAGTACATTTCTAATTCGTTGAATTTCATCATTAATATGTTTTAAACCGTCTTGTACTATTAAATTAAAAATATGACATACACATCGAATATGAAATAAATAACCACCGAAATCGGGTTGAAGTACTCTATGCAATTTATCGATAACAACTTTATTTACAGTAGCATTGTCGAACGTTGAATATGAAACAAATAACCACCGAACTCGGGTTGCAGTACTCTGTACAATTTATCGATAACTACCTTATTTACACTGGCGTTGTCAAACGTAAGTGAACAAATTTTACTCTCGCAATGATATTCTTTAAAAATGTTCGAAATAGCGTTAAATATGTTGTTAGTGCTGTGAGGGAACTCAATAATTTTAAAAGCTATTATTTTTTATGTATACACCAAAGTATGTCCATGTAGTGTGCAGTTGCAACTATATAACATCTTTTATTAATCATTTCCCATATATCCCGTTGACGTCTAAAATTGCTTGAATAAGATTAAAGCCAACTTAAAGTACATAATAAAAGAGATTCTCATTATCATCGAGCAATGGTATTACTTTTTGATTGTCGGAATAGTCGAAGAATTACAGTGAGTTTTTCTAGTGTTTCTCCCATGGATTTTTTCATCATCCTCTACTCTTGGGATTTTTCCCCCTTTTATAGGGAAATATGCTTAGGCCTAGTACCCATGTCTTGTCATTCCAAGAGATCGAGCTGAACTAGGTCATGCGTTGGCTTAATAGGATTGGCGCTCGAGCTCAACTTTATACTATTGATCGTGAGGTGATGGGACAGGCGGGTCCCAACAATAAATGCATTATTTAACAAGTGAAGCTAAAGCTTCTGATTGGGGGACTAGAGGGGGCGCTGACACAAGACTAGAGGGATCCTTTACACGTGTGTTCCTCTGGTTGCTAGATTAAAGATTTTGTCAGTAATCTTTAATCATTAGAAACTGGTGTGTCTCGGGAGACTACAATAGCTTGCTGGGTAAGTCACATAAGGACCGAACTGACCTCTCATGACCGACCTTACATTACCTTTTCCTTACTGAAATATAACAGTCCGATCTCAACGAGCTCTTAGGTCAGTATCAACAGTTACTCCCCAGATCAGGTCTAATTTCAAATGAGAGACTGACCTCGTTGAAGTGACATGGCACAAGTTCCAATTTTAGTAATAATTGTTTTTTTACAGCTGTCAGGCACACTTGTTTCCCAGCGATTGGTGGACGTTTTCCCTCCCTAAAGCATTGATGGACAGCCGTTTGATTATTTCAATTTTTGGCGGCTCACCTTCTGTCTCCCAATACCCCTTAAACGGTTACTTTTCCATTCTTCCTTTGCATTTTCAACCTTTCATACTTTTAAGTTCACAAATTCTCTGGCCCTTCTTTTTTCCTTGACTCTCCGAACGGGATAACTGTCCAGGTATTCTTCTGCCATTTTTAGAATACCTTTTCTTTTACGCATTATTTTCTCTTCAACTCGCTTGTATGAGTTCGGACGAATCTCGTGTGCACTCCTGGGGGAATCAACAGGAAGATTTCGCACCCTCTTCGTCTACCTATTCATATAGCCCTTCTACTGCCAGTTCTGATTGCCAAGAAATATTCTCACCTACTCCCCTGGCTTCGTTTTATCCTCAGCCTCCTTCCTCAAACCCACTGTCAAACTCACCTAGAAGCATGGAACACAGGCGTAAGTTGAGAGATGAGAGGATGAGTGAGGAGAGTAGTAGCGAGAGCGGTACTTGGGGAGCTAGTGCCCTTAGGTCAGTTATAACGGAGGGGTCCTTAGCCACAATTAGGGCTAGATACAGCATTTCACCTACTGTAGAGTTAGTTATACCTTCTCCTACTGACCGAGCTGATCAACCCCCTATGGGATGCGTAGCTTTGAATGGCACCATCTTGAGTGCCGGCCTGCGACTTCCCTTTCCCAGAGTTATTAGGTCTTGCCTTGCCTCCTGGGGAATAGCTCCTACTCAATTATGCCCCAATGGATGGAGGACCTTAGTGGCGACCCTAATCCTATGGAAGCAGTTAGGTCATCCAGAAATAGATGTTTCCACATTCAACTCCTTGTTTACCTTCAAGGAGGATGGGAAAGGCACGGGTTGGTGGTATACCAGTGCCAGGCCCAGGACGGGGGGTTCGTTAGTGCTAGATACTCCCTCTTCAATCAAGGGGTGGAAGGATGAGTTCTTCTTCGTCCTGGGGGAGTGGCAATTCCATCCTGATGAGGTGGATAGGGATGACGTGGTCCCTACTCTCTACCATCCCCTTTGTAAGTAAGAGCTCTTATTACCGTTTTCTCGTCTTAGCTGTTAATTGAAGGGACTAATTCTTTATTTCTTTTACGTTTTGCAGTTTACCGACCTTGTCATCTGAGTTCAGCGATTAAGAAACGAGCTGACGCGATCCGAGCTCTGCCATATAAAGAGAGATCTTGCAAGTTCGTGATTACGAACGACAATCTTTTTACGGTGGGTTTCCTCAGAGCCGTGCCTCCCAATTTGGCCACTACCAGACCTAGGACCTCAGCTCTGGCCACCTCTCGTAAGGACATTATTAGCTCTTTTTACTCATGTTCGCTTTTAGTTCTTTTCTTACCTTTTTTCTTATGTATCTCAAGTCAATCATCAGAAATGTTGAGCTTCCGTGCTACTAAGGCGGCAAAGGCAGCTGAGGCCGCGAAAAGGAAAATGGAGGAAGTTATTGCCAGTGAGGGGGGCCAACTTGAAAGTGTAGAGGCCGACCCTGAAGACGAGCAGCCTCTACAGAGGCGCCGTTCTGTCGATCTACCAATTGCTGCAGCCATACCGAGTTCTCCAGTTTCTGTAGCGATCCCAGTGGCGACTACGGCCTCTTCCTCAAAGCCTCAAGAAAAGTGCCCCGATCTCCAGAGGTCGGGAGTTGAGGAACTTGTTGGGTGCCGACTTGAGGTGATGCTTGACTTTCTTCAAGCTCCTTCTCCGACGAGGGAGTCAGTGTCTGCACTTCCCACCCCCCTTAGAGAATCTGCCGTCCTGATGACCGGAATTGGAATGATAAGGAGTAGGCCTTTTTGAATGACATGCCTATTGGAGAGAACGTCCTTACAGCTCAGCTGTACTGCCACAGGGCTGTCCTCCACATGTCTTCGATGGTTGATAAGGAAAGCACTTGTTTTCAATGTGTGTTTCTTTGGGTTACAACATCTTCATGTATCCTAATTTTATTTTTGTGTTTCCTAGGTCAAGACGGAGCTTGACTCCGTAATGGAGTTCAAGGCTAAAGCTGATAAGCTCTTTGCCGAGGTGGAGGCAGAGAGGTCGTCTTTCGCTGAGGAAAAGAGGAACTATGAGGACCGTCTGAACAAGATGGGGGAGGAACTTGACGCCTTCCTTACTAAGGAGCATAAGCTGCTCGATGAAAATAAGGCACTGCGCCTCTGAGGTGAGAAGGCGAACTCTCGGACCGAGCTTGAAAAGAAGCGTGCTGACGAGGCGGTAGCACAGGCCATGGCTTTGAAGGCGGAGACCGAACTGAAGGTCTCCAAAGCTGTGGAGGAATGGAGGGCTTCTTCTGCTTTCGACGCCATCGCCCAAGAAGCGTATGTTTTGGTCATGGGCAAGATCGTGAAATTCATCAATCAGCAACGACGGGACTGGGATACTACTTTCTTGGTGGAGGCTCAGAAGAAGCAGAAGAAGGAGATGGAACAGTTGCTGGGTGCTGCTGAAGGTCAGCAAGTCGAAGCTCAGCCAGTTGTGACTGGAGACCTCACCCCCAATCTCCCTAGCTCTTAGTTTTTATTTCAAACTCCTTTTAGCTCTTGTATTTTCCTCATTTTGGTG
Source organism: Fraxinus baroniana (assembly GCA_903798355.1). NCBI lineage: Eukaryota > Viridiplantae > Streptophyta > Magnoliopsida > Lamiales > Oleaceae > Fraxinus > Fraxinus baroniana. Next base: position 1,084 of record CAIGRO010087339.1, on the reverse strand, counting down.
AATGGAAAACATATTATTTGATGTTCTACTTCCGCCTTTATAATTTCGAGTGAACTTGCATTATGATCAGAACTTTCACAGTTTATGAAAATTACGTAAAGTGTTGCAGCGCTTGCAACTTTTTAGCTCACCCTTTTATATGAATATGGCTTTATATAAATTCTTCGTAGGAATTATGCTAAGTGTTGCAGTAATCACGACATTTAGCTTGGCCTACTTCATGAGTAGGGCTTTGTAAAGATTTCTCGTAGGAATTATGCTAAGTGTTGCAGTAATCGCGACATTTAGCTCGGCCTACTTCATGAGTATGGCTTTATAGAAATTCCTTGTAGGAATTATGCTAAGTGTTGCAGCACTTACAACATTTAGCTTGGCCTACTTCATGAGTAGGGTTTTGTAGAAATTCCTTGTAGGAATTATGCTAAGTGTTGCAGCACTTACAACATTTAGCTCGACCTACTTCATGAGTAGGGCTTTTAGAAACTCCTTGTAGGAATTATGCTAAGTGTTGCAGCACTTACAACATTTAGCTCGGTCTATTTCATGAGTAGGACTTTGTAGAAATTCCTTGTAGACGCCGCACTTCTTCTAGTAAACAAATTTTTATTTATAGTATCAACATATTACAGTAGCCTATTGGTAATACTTTTTGAGGTGCTCTGCGTTCCAGGGGTGCAGTAGGGGTTTTCCTTCTATGTCCTCCAGTTCGTAGGCCCCTTTAAGCAACACTGTGCTTATTTTGTAAGGGTCTTCCCAATTTGGTCCTAGTGATCCAGCATTCAACTCTCTTGTTGCCAGGAAGACCTTTCTTAGGACGAGGTCACCAACTTCAAATTCTCGCTTCCTCACTCTTTGGTTATAATACCTTGCGTTACGTTGTTTGTATACTGCGTTTCTGGCTTTGGCAACGCTTCTTTTTTTCTTCTATTAAATTCAGTTCTTCTCGCAATATTTGCTCGTTTCTACCTTCCTGATACGCCAAAGTTCTGATAGAAGTGGTTTCAACTTCAAGGGGAATTACAGCCTCTACTCCAAAGGCTAAGGAGAAATGGGTTTCTCCGGTGCTACTTCTAGCAGTAGTGCG
>CAIGRO010087281.1:0-14203 GCA_903798355.1 Fraxinus baroniana | reverse complement strand
TCTCACATATACTCAAACATCAATTCTTGTCACACATGATTCATAGTCTCCATTGTCAAACAAATGCATTCGTTACATTAGCATAATATTGGATATTAGATAGATAAGAGAATCTTTAAAAATATGGTAATAGAAAATATAAACCACCTGCCACAACTTTCATTGAATTATCAAATGTTTCTACTTCATCTAAATATTGACGCAGTATTGTAGGTTCATTCTTAATTTGCAACNTCTTGTCACACATGATTCATAGTCTCCATTGTCAAACAAATGCATTCGTTACATTAGCATAATATTGGATATTAGATAGATAAGAGAATCTTTAAAAATATGGTAATAGAAAATATAAACCACCTGCCACAACTTTCATTGAATTATCAAATGTTTCTACTTCATCTAAATATTGACGCAGTATTGTAGGTTCATTCTTAATTTGCAACCAATTCTTTTCGCATATACAAGCCTCAACCATCCTTGCACGTAATAAACTCCTAAAGGAATCAAGTATACAACCTCCAGTTGAGAATGCAGATTCAGAAGCAAATGTAATAATTTGAATTTTGAAGAGGAAAATGATTTTTGATAGATTATGTTAGTCTTGAGATTATTAAATATAAATTAGATTATTTGGTAATAATAATATATATGTAATAGAAAATCATAAATTGACAAAAATACACACAAATGACAAAACTATTAAATTTTACATATTTGGATGAATTTTCAAAAAAATTCATTTTTTTTATTTTTTTTATTTTTATATATTTTTTCGTCGGTCTGGTTTGGTTTTAAACCGCAATTAAATTCTCAAACCTAAATCAAACCATTTTTGACTGATTTGGTTTGGTTTGGTTCAAAACCATTTCGTTGACAGGTCCACGTGGCGCCAAACCGACAATTTTTAAAATGCGATTTCGATTCGATTTTTCAATTTGACGATTTTTGCTTACAGCCGTACCTGGAAGGCCAAGATGCAGTCCCGATTCACAGAAAATTCTCATGTGCCACATTTTTACGCGCATTACAGTTCTACTTCTACAGGATTCTCATACGTGGCCAAAGAGCCACCAAATTGGAAGAACTATCAGTTCAGCACCGTCCAGATGGTGTGTTCACAACATGCCTTCCTTGAAAGTTCAAATCTTTGTGGTTAGACAAATTTAGGCCTCACAAATTATTCTGGTCGCAGTTCAACAAACCCCACAAAATTGCAATTTGGATTTTGCTACTGGTAATTGATGACATAATCTTAGTTGACAACAGATGATTTGAAGGAAAAATTGACAATGTTTAAAACAGTAAAATTATGTCAATATGCTAGTGTAGCATGACTTGCAATTTTCCTCTTAACATCTTCCACTAATCACGTTTCGAATTCCAAATTTGAATACCCTTTTGCTGCAAGCACACGTCTCCTTGAATTTCAATCGTCTAAAATTCAAAAATCTCCAGTTTTCTTGGACAACCCAACTAGTATTCTTGGGTTTTCTTTAGTGGGTTGTCCCTAATTTTCTTATAAACGTATTTCTAGGCTGAATTTTGTGTTAAAATAAGAATGGTGGGGGCTTTCTCTGCTGTGGGTTCATCAATGGTTGATTCTCATACTTGTTCATGCCTGCGTTTGGATGTGATGCCTTCAAGCAATTTGAGGAGGGGAGACTGGATGTTTCCTAGGAACTCGATGGGTAGAAAGCATAGGCCTCGTCCAGGTTCATTGGATTTGAGCAGCTCATTTCTTGATTATTCTTCAGTGAAGGCTCTTTCAGTCACTAAGAACTTGAAAAAACAGAGGAAAATGAGGAGTGTGATTGTGGATGAACTGGCAGGACAGTACGAAGACAATTTTGGAGATGTCACCTCTGTAAGAAATTTACAACTATCTTTCCATCTTTTATATAATTTTTGGGGATTTCTGGATGAAATATTGCAGTAGCCTCTTATCTTTATTACAAAATTTAAAATTGTAGAATTTGCTAGCAGGGGTAGAACTACCTAACATTTAGCCTGTTGTAGTTGCTTTAGACTGGATCTAGTGACAGAACATATTGGGGGTGATGAAAAAGGATTAATCTAGCTGACCCTAAATTTATAAAGAATGAGGCTTTGGTTCTGGCTGTTTCGATAAAATTGAGGTTCATTGTAGAACTAATATGCTAGAACATGCTAGCAGGGGTAGACCTCCCTAGCATTTGGCCTGTTGCAGTTGCTTCAGATTGGATCTAGTGGGTCGGGGTGATGAGAAAATGATTCATGCAGCCGACTCAAATGGTAATTGTGGAACTAGATATGGTAGAGGTCACGAATGCTTGCTTTATATTCCTCTTAAATGAACATTAGAAGAAACTATTACTGCAGAGAAAAAGTCGAGTGAAGAAATTGTCTTCCTTACTGAGTTGAAGAAAATAAGGAAAGGATAAAGGGACTCTAATCCACCAGAATGGCGAATTGGATGGGAATGGACATAGATTTTGCCCTGAGAGTCACTCAAGTTTTGTGGAGGAGAGGATCGTTGTTATTATGGGTTTGGTAATTTGAGCGCATTTTCATAAACCTGTGACTTTGATGAAGTGTGAACCCCTCACTTAAATGTTACACATATTAGCTCCCGAATAATGATTTCCTCTAGTAGCGGAATGCCTCTATAATGACTTGATTTTGGATGTTCCCGAGATCATTATTGTCATTACAACTATACTTTATGCACGTTTGATATGTTGGACGTGATTATGGAAGAAAATGAAGTTAAAATCTAGTGTTTCGTATATTCAGTAACCCAACATGCATGTAGCTTTTGGAAAGGCAACAATTACTTCTAAGATTAAAAAGTCGTTTTTGAACATGTTTAAATAATTTTCTAAAAGTATTTTATCCGACTATAAGAGTTTTTAGAAGCAACTGGCCTAATAGCTCCCTCAGAAATTTTAGGACAAGAAGTCGAAGCTCTGCCAAAGGGGCAGTTGAAGTTGAATGCCCTCGGGGGTTCTATCTATCTCAGGCCTAGAGGCAAATCTTCAATTAACTGAGCAATCAATTAATTGGTAGTTTGTAGATTGATGATAATTGTTTTTTCTTGCAGCAAATTCTCAACTATTTCACTTACAAAGCCGTGAGGACTGTCTTAAACCAGCTTTATGAGATGAACCCTCCACAATACCGATGGTTTTATGAGTAAGTACATTGTTCTTGCGCATATCAGTCGAACTATTAGTTATCCTATATTCTCACTCTACCAATTGAGGCCAAGCGACATACACCATTTTTCTCCTTCAATTTATAATATGCACACGATATAGTTTGCCTTTCATGTAAAAGTTTGATATAATGTTCATGCTTTTTAACATTGCACTGCTGATCTTATAGTTATGTTGCAACAAATGAGCATGGTTATGGAAGGCGCTTCCTTCGTAACCTTGGAAAGGTGAAGAAAGTTTCAAGCTTACGTTAACAACCCGCCCCTTACTCAAACCTCATAAATTACTTGAAATTTATCATCTTCACAGGAGAAGCACGAGCTTGCTGAAAGAGTAATGGTTACACGCCTTAACCTGTATGGAAAATGGATAAAGGTACGAGAATCCTGAAACATTTTTCTCTGTCAAAGTTGAGAGGGAAGCGAGGAATTTAATTGTAATTGTTTTTACATGTTTTTTTTCCTTAGAAATGTGATCACGCTGCAATATACAAAAGGATCTCCGATCAAAATTTGGAGTTGATGCGCGAACGCCTCCTTGAGACTGTGATATGGCCGTCTGATGACACAAACACAGAGGTCGTTGGCTGAATTTCTCGCTGTTTCTGTTGTTCCTGTAGCCTAAGGAGATCTTATCAAGTGTCGTTTACATTATGTTTTCGAAAGCTCTACATTCTTCTGTTGTTGATCAATATTGTATAGAACTCGTTCCATACATAGAATAGCACTAAAAATTCTAGAAACTTTACATAAATATTAATTTCAGATACGGACGGCATTGTCAAAACTTGAGGAATTCTGTGAAGGCTTTTATATGAAGAAGGATACATGATTATGTGAAATAACTCTCTCTAATGCTAATTAATTCATGAGAAAACTCGAAAATCGGGTTTAGTAAAAAACTGTCAAGAAATTATCGCACAAGCATTTCATACGAATTTAGTGCTCAATTGAAAAAGAATTATCATCCAGACAATACCATGTTCTTGTAACTTGTAAACCCCAAAGGAATCAACGTATGACCACCTTCTTGCATCAAAATCTCGTTTGTTAAATGTTGAATTTTGTACCTAAAAAGGAAGAAACAAAACAATTCAGCTAACAAAAATCAAGAATTAACTAGCATCTGTCCGAGTTATTCGTTACTGACCTTCCATCTGAGCCAACATTGAATTATATTCCGTTTCTAATAGTGCTAATGTAAATCAAGACCCGATTGGAAAACTTGCAGATTTCCAAAGATGTACGCATTTTTCTCATCCTAGTCAGGCCGCCAATCGAAAATCCTTGAAAATCTAGGGCTCGTTTGGCAAGGCTTTTGAAAAAAGTTGCTTCTGGACCTGTATGGATAATTTTTTGAAAGTGCTTTGTTCGGTTAAAAGCACTTTAAAAGAAAGCTGGTCCAATGTGATTTTTTTCAATAAGCCCTTCTACATATAGCAAAAGCAACCTTGCCAAATGGGCTGTTACTTGCCAATCAGTGTCGAACTGAAGTTCTATGCTTCCAGAGTAGTTGAGACTTGAGATGCTGGTCTTACCAAAAATCCCTGCATGAGCAGACGCCATTGATGAAATGATGGAAACGACTTCCATCCCTCAAAACTATTTCCTTTCCAACCAATTTGGAGACATGTTTACTAAATTCATGGCAATCACCACAAATCCTTAGGTTCTTGGTAATCAAGATTGGGGCACCACCTCTTATGTTGATCAATCCAAAAGCAATAGCTAGCTTCTCACTGTGGCTTAAGAGCCTCTTAAATTTCTCTTCGTCCTCTTCATCGTGAAGAACCCAATGAAGATCAGGAATATATCCTCGTTCTTTTATAGACGACAACAATAATTCCAACTTTTGGTAAATTTTGTCGCACTGAGGGTGCGATTTATCACCAGCAGTGAAGAAGTGAATCTTATTTCTAACACTAATCCAGCTTTTTCCTGGAGGCTTTCTTAAATCTTTTTCTCGAAGCAATTTTCTTAATTTTTCGACTTCTGACCATTGGCCTGCAGCTGCATAGATATTTGATAACAAAACATAGTTACCTGCATTTGTCGGTTCTAATTCAACCAGCTTCTCAAACAGGGTATGAGCATATCTAGTTTCAGAATACACTCGACAAGCACTAAGAAGAGATCTCCATGCAGATGCAATTGGTGCAATAGGCATTGAATTGATGAACTCCCAAGCTTGCTCAAAGCGACCTCCACGTGCCAACAGATCAACCACACAAGCATAGTGTACCGGTTCAGGGGTAATCCTAAAATCATGTATCATAGAATGGTAAAGCTGTATGCCCTTGTCTATATAACCCGAATGGCTACAAGCAGATAAAGCAGAAATGAACGTTATCTTGTCAGGTATAAAGCCCTCTTCCAACATATTTGAGAAGGCTAGCATAGCATCATGTCCTCTCCCATGAATGCCATAGCAGGCTATCATTGCATTCCATGAGACTACATTTCTCTTCGATAAGGCTTTAAAAATGTTCTCAGCATACATCATGCAACCACATCTTGCATACATACTTATGAAAGCATTTGCCACAGCCAAATCAGAAACCAGTGATTTCCTTGTTGCATAAGCATGTAAAACTTTGCCTTCGGGAAGATTAGCTAGACTTGTGCACGATGAAAGAGCATTAATAATCGTCACACCATTGGGTTCCTTGTTTAAAATCAGACGATGGAAAAGAAACAGAGCCTTTTCGGCCTCATTGTTCTTCACATAACTAGCAATCATAGCATTCCATGAGATCAAGTCTCTATCACCAAAGCTCTCAAACAAAACCTCAGCTGTTGCTTTATCAATGCAGTTCATATACATTTCTGTGAGTGCCGTATGCAGAGGAGGGTCAATTTTGATCCCATGTTTTATCACATAACCATGGATAAATCTACCAGGTTTTAGAAATGATTCATCATTACAAGCTGCAAGAATGGAAACTATAGTGTGGGAGTTCGGCATGAAATGTAATTCACTCATCTGCATGAAGAGATCCCACGCTTTACCCCTCAGTTCATTACTGGCCAATGTCAAGATCAACGTGTTCCATGAAAGCACATCTGGATTTTTTGTCTCGTCAAAAACTTTCAAGGCATCTTCAACACAATTTAGCTCTCCAAACAGATTTAACAATGCATTTCTTATGCAGGAATTGTTCTCCATTCCACATTTAACTACGTGAGCATGCAGGCTTCGACCATTTCTCAGACCATTAGCCAGGCCAACACATAATGACAGTACAATCACAACAGTTCTTTCATCTGGTCTTGTGCCTTTTAACTTCATTTCTCTTAGCAAAGCCACAGCTTCATCAATGGCGCCTCTCTCAATATATGCAGACATCATAGAGTTCCACAAAGCAACATCTCCAGTAGAAATGGATCGAAACAGAACATGCGCAAATTCCATACTTCCAATCTGACTATACATATTTATCAATGCATTTACTATATACAAATCTCTGTTAAAATCACATTTGATTGCCAGTTGATGGACTTGCATACCCAATTTAACACACCCATATTCTGCAATGGCCTGTATAGTACTGAGGATGGTCACCAAATCACATCTCATCCCATTCATCAACATTTGAACAAAAAGATCCAATGCCTCAAAGTAATACCCTGTATCAACATACCCATTAATCATTGCATTCCAACTCACCACATTCCTCAAATTCATCGATTCAAAAACAGCATACGCCGTCCTCACGTCAAATTTCAAGTAAAACCCAATCAAAGAAGTTCCCACATGAGCATTCAACTCCAAAAATCCATTTCTCAAACAATACCCATGTATCTCCTTCCCAAGCCCCAAGTCCATGAGTTCCCCCCTGGCCACGAGCAATGACACCATGGTCCTTGCATTCGGTCTCAACCCGTCTCTTTGCATCTCCATAACCAAAAACACAGCCTCCTCAAGTTCCATACACTCCACAGACCCAGAAATCATCGCATTCCAGGCCACTACATCTCTCTCACGCATTTCATGAAACACGTATCTCGCTTCATCCAAACACCCACATTTACAATAAAAATCAACAAGACTTGTCCCAACACGCACATCAGTAATCAAACCTGTATTCATAACATCATTGTGTATCTTCTTGCCCGTTTCAATGGCATATAAATTCCCACAAGCCTTGAGAATGAGAGGCAACGTTACTGTGTTCGGTAAAATGCTTAAAGATTCCATGTGGGTATATGTCGTGAGAATCGCATTGTCGTTTCTGAGCTTGGCCTGGTGTTTGATAATTGAATCCCAGTCGTGGGTTGCTCTTTGTTTTCGTGAAAATTGAAGATTTTTGAGGTTTAAGGATATGGGGGCTTCCATCTTGTCGGAAAATCGTTATCATTTGGCGGGGTTGGATAATGTAGTGACATATAAATGTCAGTTATTTTACTCTCCGTAAGCAAAGTTATTCATTTTGACTAAAGTACAAATCATTTTTTTCCATGTCCTCTAAAGAAAAAATCATTTTATACATTTTTTATAGTTAAAAATTACTTCTCAAAAAATTTAACCTGAGAGCCAAATAACTTTTCTTAATCAAAAGTAAAAAATAACTTGCATATATTTGAAAATAAAAATTTAACTTATTCAAAATTAACTTGGAATTTCTTATTTTTAGTTCGACTCCCATAGTGCGACGAATTAGTTCCAAGCCCATGCAGGTTAAATGACATGTTTGTTGCATAATCTTAGACAATATTCTTATAGGGGAATTGTTTACGGGTACCTTACAGCTTCTGTATTGATAGCACCTATATGGTTCTTTTTTGTGTTTTTTTACCAAAGGCAATGAAAAATCGTCAAGTGGAAGCTTGAAAAAAATCAGTGAAACTCTACCAGTACACCTAGTATTATTGATGATTGACAATGTAAAAAATATGTACTTAATTTAAAACTATTATATAAAACTAATAGAAAGCAAGAATAAGATCATATAATAAAGAGAGTCAAGATTTAAGTATATTTTATTGATAATTCAATCCACATAGGAATAATGCTATTCATAAGGTGTCATTTGAGTTGAACGGATACAATTGTATTTCAAAAACAATATTTAATTTACAATATTTTCACCAATTACAAAATATTTCTCTCGTTAAAAGTTTTGTTTGACAAAAATTCGATGGGATAAAAATACCAAACGAATGAAAAAAAAGAGAGTACAAAAAAATTTAGAGTAATAAAATATCGCCTAGTTAAAACCTTGTTAACAAATTCAATGAACGAAACTTGAACGAAGGAAAAAGTGTATATCTACTCATCTTGATTACAATTAATGAAAATACATGTATCGAGCTATCAGTACCTTCATTGTTATAATACTAACGAAATATATATGTTCAATGTTGTTTTGAAAACTTTCAAACAATACCATCTTCATACAAGATATTTATGAATAATTGGCGATCGTAGCCAACATGATGGTTTGATGAAAAAAGATCTTGTTGCTATTTTGGAACATACGAGAATATTATGTTAAGAATAAATGTATTGTCGGTCATTAACATTAATAAACAAAGAATGCCTAGTTAAAATCTTTTTAGAAAAAAAAAAAAACTTTGTGAGAAAAACCTTAATAAAGTAAGAAGGATAACATTATAATTTTTAATGCCATATGAAAGTTGTCTCAATAAAAATCTTGCCAAGAAAACCTTTTTGGACAAAATCACGGTAAGGAAAAAGAGTACAAACCCTTCACGATTATAACTTCCCTTGAGATTTGATTATGAGCTTTAAGTGTATCGAAAAATACCCTGCATCATCATAATTAAGACGTGTTTGGTAGATATTAAAATTGGATTAAAATTGAAAAATCAGTCTTAGTCATTATTGTTGACTTTCATTAGACGAGTGGGACCCAATAACGGCTATATTTTTAATTTTAATTGGATTTTAAGTATGACCAAACACGCCCTTAATTAATTCGTCCCGAACTTGGCATAGGATTTAAGATGTTTTATAACAAAATTGTTTAAGCCACACACGTACTTTAAGTCACATCTTCGTGCACCGTGGTGGAGCAATTGTAGATACATTGCATTGAGTTAAACCACTGTTGCTACATGTAAAATTGTATTTCTCTAAACAAAAATGAGAACATATTGTTCTCAATAGTATTGTTTTAGCAATTTTCTGGAGGCGTTAAATAAAATTTCTACTAAAATATGGACAATAAGATGTTTTATCCAGTGTTTTACAAATGGGTCGGGCATCGATCCTAGAAAATGAAAGGGTGAAGGGTGATCGAAACTGGGTTGAACCGATAATTGAAAAAATAAAATTTTTAAATAGTAAACAAGAATTAGATAATACTACTATTTGAATCCCATGTTAAACATTTACACATCAAGTCTTCTAATTCCCACAAAGTGACAATATTGTGAAATGGAATATGAAACGATGAATCTCTTTATAATAAACAGGTCATTTTGCAAGTTCGTTATTGATAATCATCGATGCTTGAAACATATCTTAATGTCTGAAAGTTGGATATGATGACCCTTACGAAAGCAAGCCCACTTTATTTCTCCGGACAATATAAAATCAGACGATAATCTATTACATATTTTGTTAGTTACTCGATAATTCACTACAACACAATAGGTTAGATAACTCTATTGATTTTCTTTATTCGCTCATACAACAATCGGGATTAAGCAATGAATTTATTGTTCTATTCCTATTGACTTTATATAGGAATGCTATAGGACAACAATATTATAGAGAAAATAATAGTAATGTTATATAACACCGTTAGTATTAGAGTAATGTTATTCGTAGTGAAAACTATTGATATTCATCCCACGTGATATACATGTTGCCGTTTGTGATTTGAAACATCCTATGTGACAACACACAACAGGTCCAATTAAATAATTTTATTAAGATCACATAATTGGACTTATCGTTTAATGCTATCTATATGCCACATATATAGAGAGGTGATTTAGCACCACTCGAGAAAAAACCCCTGTTCACCATGTTTATGTGCGTGTCTTTTACATAAGCAGCCATGTTTTGGCGTCTTCTATTAATTCAAAACTTTCTCTATAAAGTCAAAGAATCATTCAGTGAAATGATTTATTAGAGTGAATATAGTCTCTATACAAGTAATATAACAAAATTTAATTGGCATATGATGACTTCATTTACGTGCCAAAATTTCGCAATCAATTATAACTTATTTAATTGTCATATTAATGTGAAAGAAAAAGACTTCCAAAAGAATTAAAATCACATAAGAAAGTCAAATGTTAGTTATTAGCATGATAAAAATCTTGAGATGAAATGATTTAAGGAAGCATTTGCTTTATTTATCCATTTTTGTCTTCTTGTTTGAACTTCTAGAATTGGGTTATCTTTTGTTCATAAACTTATTGCATCATGCGTGTGCATAAATATATTTCATTTAAAAGCATAAACGGTCGAAAAAGTTGTTGATTTATGGAAGAGAAATGAGATGATTTTAAATTTCTTGAACAAATATTGCAAAAGTACGTGTTACATACGGCTAATTTTATGTTTGAACGTTTTCACTAGTGTATAGGCACTTGAGTTTTTTCCGTAAGGGACTACGGTGAGACTTGAATAGTATAGAATAAACTTAATTTGAAACTCGAAAGTGATAACAAACGAAACATCAATAGAGGTATATGTGCAAACACACAAATCTCTCTCAGTGCAAGATTTACGTTCACTAATTGCCTCAAGTTGCTCTCAACGAAAAGAGGTTACTTTGGGGATAACATGCTAATCTTCTCCAAAAGTTCACATCAATCATTGATATCGGCTCTTCGTGATCTTGGGGCTGTAACACGAGGGCGGTTGCCATGGTTATTGAGGAAGTAAAAACTTTTACAATAGAGATAAGTAAATAGTATAATTAAACTCAACATGGTTTTATATTGAATTTAAAGATACGCATTGTGATATCAACTTGAATAACATCGTTTAAAACTTTAAATTGTTAAATAAAATATTAAATTTCATCTATTATCATGACCAGAATTTTCTTGTGCATAAAGTTTATATATAAAATTAATTGTGCTATCTTTGGAAATGGGAACAAAAAGTGAAAAAATATCAAGTAATCATACCACTATCCCATTAAGTCTAGTTAAGTAACAATCAAATTAAAAAGTCCAAATTTACAATGAGAGCAAGCTGACTCTCTACTCTTTCTTCAAAGATTATTGTTCCAAATGGACATATCACCTAAGAGATTAAACCCCATTAGAAGAAACAATAATATTTGCAAACTTTTTCAACAAATGCATGATCACAGTCATGAAAATCAGTGAAAAAAGTACATTTTTGAGGGGGTGGTGGTGAGAGTAGGGTAAGGTAGGAGACAACATTTTATCATTATGGCCAAGTTAAAATTAATTTTTCATCAAATGGTCTTATATGTAATGTTTTCATGGTGGAAAAAAGAAGTTGCCAAAACAAGATTGAAATATGTAACCTCGACGTAAGAAATCTTTTTGACATTTTTTTCATCTTCAATGATTCTTCGTCGACTGATTCATTTAATGGAGTGGTTGGGTGGCATGGGGGGGTATGTGTCCCATGTTATTATTAATGAAAGTCTCTAACTAATTTCTATTTTATGGATGTTATTGCAAACACTTTGGAATGACTGAAAATGACTAAATTACAAACATCATGAAAATCGATGTATGCATACATCTATACAAAAGAGTTACATTAGCCATGTCTGGCACTTTTATTTCTCATCCTTTCACCTCACCTAACTAATTTTTGAAGTTTCTTTCGGTCGAAATTTTGCATCCGGCAAAAGGTACTCGACTATAGATATAAACCTATACACACATGTTCGGTATTCTGTACTGCCAAAGACGAGATAACTATAAAATATCCGTGTGCTGACATCTTCAATACTGTCTAGTCGAACATACTTATTTACTGTACTTGAAAGTCAAGAAAAGGAAATGAAGAAACATCTTTCATCAACTCCTCTAAATCCCATTCTCCCATAGCCGTTCTAAGTTCATCTCCTTCCCAACACAAACCCTCAATTTTCACATTATTTTCAACTAATTTGTTGTTTATGATATCTTTATTATTATTGTATTGATTATAATTGGTTATACTATTCATATTATTCATGACGTTAGCATTACTCTTTTCTACAAAATTTCCCATTTTGCCACACAGTTCAGTGTTTATATTTTGTAATGGTGGAACCATAAAATGGCCATCAAAGTCAATGTTCCCACCAAACATCCCACCTTGTGCATTGCAAGGTTGTACATCAAAGTACGACCCGACAATGCCTGTCGGCTGCTGATCAAGGATAGGATCAAGATTCATAGGATTTAAGGCGATATTTGGCAACTGCCATGTAGAAGACGCCGATGGCCGGTGCATGTACACCCCCATCATGTTGGGTTCTTGATTCGATATGAGCCCTCCATTAAAGCCATCTCTTGGTTGATCCATTGATGAATCACTTGTATTTGATGATCTTGATGATGATGAAGAAATATTCTTGAGCCTCTTCTTTATTGTAGAATTCCAAAAATTTTTAATTTCATTATCAGTACGTCCAGGCAAACGTGCCGCAATTTGAGACCACCTAATTTTAATCAGAAAAAAAAAATTAATTAGTTAATAAACTGATCACTTATCTATGATTTTAATTTTTATTGCATGCATTGCATGAAAATATATCCCTTAGTTTTCTGCTTTTCCATAAGATTTACCAGTAAATATTTAATACAAAATAAATGAATTAGGGGTAAGATTATGTGTTTGAAGATACGAATATAAATGAATACATTGCATTTATCTGTATACATGTTAGACGTATATAGTCGAATAATGATACGGTTCGTGTATTTGAAAATATTATATATATATATATATATATATATATATATATATATGGAAATGTGATGACTTTCTTGACCAAAATATGCACTTAATTTTGCTAGTTGGTTCACTCATTAATACTTTTAACTAATAAGTTGATTGTCACATATGGATTTGGATCACAACTTGGAAAATGACCACCCAAAAATGAAGCAATCAATCAATCATATTTCAACCACATTATACGCATGCATAAACACATAACATACATGCAAGTCACTGTTTGTCCCACATTATTTTTTTCATTCTCATTTTTCTACTCATTTTCATCCACACATTCTTCAATAAAATAATATTTTCCACCACATCAATAATTTTTCCTTCTTTTTCAACCACATATCTTCCATCACATCATTTCAAAAGAATGCATTTTCTTATTTTAATGTGTACCAAACACACTCAAGTCAAGAATTAAAAACAAAATGACCTTCTCAATTCCTTGTTTGGGCTAAATTAAAAAATATATTTTAAATAGTAATTTTTTTTTTTAGAATGTGTGGTTAAAAATAAGGAAAAAACTTGAATTTACGTGTAATATTATTTTATTGAAAAATCTCTAATTAAAAAAAAGAGAGAAAAAAATACATTTTTTTAAGAACAGAGTTTAAACAGGAGCTCCACACACACACACACACACACACATGTATGTATGTATATTGAGTTTCAAAGTTCTATCTTAAAAGCGTTTTTATTTATATTAATAAGCGAATTGAGATTTAGCATCAATACACTCACAAACAAGATGATGGTTGGTTAAGAACAATCTTGAAACTTTGATATCATATATTGAATATCAGAATTTCGTTTTAAAAGAACAACTCAAACACGTTAATTATCGTTTTTATATAAGCGACATGAGATTTTACCCTCTAACATATATACATATTTTTGCATTTAAATATTATTTTTAGAGTGCAATCTCAATTTCAAGTCAGGTTTTAAAGGTCAAATATGACAACTTTTCTTAGATGGATAACGAGACATGGACTCACGATTTTTAAATATATATATACACACACTATCTTATATAACATTTCAAGTTCGTAGATAAGACACACTTGAATTTATCTAAACTCGACTTCAACAATGAAAATCAAAAC